>JANHFT010006886.1:57015-67028 GCA_032467955.1 Pseudoxenodon macrops | reverse complement strand
TTTTCAGGTGCTAATGATCTTCTGGCCTTTGCATGCTTTGTTGATTAGTTCTCTCTATCAGCTGTGCTTTAGAAGCTTTTCCCCCCAGTCCTAATCAGGGGATGAAATAATGTGCTGAAGCTGACCAGACTAAGGACGCTAGCCAGATACCTGGTAGGCAGATGGTTTTCCCTATTTTCCTCCCCAAAAACTAGGGTGGGTCTTATACTCGGGTGCATCTTATACTCCGAAAAATACGGTATGTAGTTTATAAAATCTGCTACTGTTACAAGTCATGTGCCATTGCTCAGCCTGTTGACTAGGAAATGTATTGCATTTTTTAAACATATATTCTGGATTTAAAACAAGCAACAGCTATAAATATTGTACCAGTTGACTCTTTTCAGAACACTGAACAGATACAGTGAGATTTTTTTATGTTACTTTCTCATTTATAATAAAATAAATCAACAAGTGGCAGATTTTGATAAAGACTTCTTTTGATGGTTACTCTCTGAATGAAGCCAAATAGAAAGTGCTATTGTTGCTGCTGCAGGTTTTGAGTTTATTTGTATATTATGTGTACTGTAGTCTATATAATAATGAAACCCTATATGCTCTGGTCTGCTGGATCACTACATAGTCTGTGTGTTTATAGATTGTTTGAATAACAGTGGCCTGTTGAAAATCCAGCCAGATGTGCGTATAGCTAACTGTGGGAATACCCACAAAGGAGGATTATCTCTTTTGTTGGTATTTCCAAGTCCTTTATAAAATGGAAAAGTGAAAGGCACTGGGCTAACTAATGTGAAGATGATGGGTGCAAGGGAATCAAAGAATGATTGTAATGAACTCTCAGCAATGTATCTTGCAACCAAATTTCACCCCTAAAGATTAAAACATGCACAGCTTAAAACAGAATAAGAAATCCCCAAAGGGATACATAAGGAATCCATTTGATGAACTCAAGAATTCCACAGACGTACATTTGATTTCAGAACATAGCAGACCATAGCAGGCTCAGAAGAAAAACTAAATAATATTGGCAGAACTATCTATATTAGGTGCATGTTAGCACTGGTATAAACAGAAATTGGAAGAAAATTTATGTTTATTTTGTACCTGAAGAACCTGATAATTTTACAAAAAACAGTTGATTCAGAAGAGTTGCTTCAGAATGCAGAATGTGATGCATCAAGTCCTGTGAAGTTGGCAAACTGAGAAAGGAAGAACCACATAGATTTCTGGAAGGTTCTTTATTGTTAGTAGAGTAAAGTAGTATAAGGTAATGTAACAGGGAGCAGAGAGCACCAGGATTCCACAGTTCCGTTCCGAGCTACAAATATTTTGTTTTATGAGTGAGGTAACAGAATCATGAAAACCTGTGAAAGTAATTTCCCTGCACAATTTATATCTAGTGTAATTAAGATAGAGTTACTCTAACACTTTCTAATTCTTCCTTTCTCCCACTCTCTCCCATAACAATCCTGTTGTGTTGCACCTTCTATGTTCCTAATTTCTGTTATGCATTGCAAACCTTTCTGTGATGCATTAAAGCAGCCACATTTATTTCACAGTTAGCAAAATATTATATTGCTTAATGTAAAACCAGTGTTAAGAGAGTTTGCTTCCAGAAACAAGTCTGAATTTAATTTTAAAAGGTAGCTTAAGTGAAGGGGGAGAACAATGTTTTTAAAGATTTGGACAAATATAGAATTCTCCTGTGCCCATCATTCAACAGGTCACCATAGAATCAAAGGAAATACATGTTTTTATAGTTGGTAATCATAGTACGATTAAATTAAGCTTTCCAAGAACCAGGCAGAAATTCTGTTTGGTCAGGTCTAATTTTATTCAGGTACTCCACTTCTATAATTTAGTAAAATATATATAGCTAGATAATGGCAGTTTAGGGAGTATAAACTATAGTACAAAGAAAGAACTTCTTTGTATTATAAACATCAGTATATGGGATTATACTTTTATTTTACATTTTTGAATAATATTTATTAGAATATTTTACAAAGACTTTAAAAAATGATAGAAACATAGAATAGAAAAAGAATAAATTATTGAAAAGTTAAAAGAAAAGTGAATAATAATTAAAAAGCAAGAAAATGATTTTTTCCCTAAAATATGCTTTTTAGAATGTATTAAAAATATTTTCATATTCATTTAAAATTGCATGTTTCTATTATGCTTGTCTCACACACATGCAAATGTTTCTATGGACACACACTTGTACACATATATCAGGCAATGAAAGATAAATAACGATACCGATGAGAAAAACTATAATTCTTTGACATCTGGAACATACTATATGTGTCTAATGCAAAACTGCTTGCCTGTCCCTGTTTTCATCTTTCTATGGGACAGTAGCAAAACACAGCTACATTTACTTTGCTGAATAAGGGCCTTGGGGGGAAAGTGTTCTGGTGAACACACAAAGCACATCTTTGTTTCTCAAAATGGTGTTTCTAGACCGTATATCTCATTTCCATAACTCCACACTTGTTCAGTGCCAACCACAGCAGCTACATGTAACTCTGCTTAATTCCCCCAATTTTTCATTCCAATTTGGATAGTTGACACAAAAAACGCTTTTTATGTAGCCTTAAGTTAAAGACTAAAAAAGAAAGCAGATCTGCAGATGTCTTTAAAATGTCTATAGCTGTGATTGTTCATTCTGCTCATTTATCTGAACATCTCTGGCACTGGTATATCTCCAGAAAATTAGTACTACAGTGGTTAAATGCAGACTTTATATATAAATGTCAATAGACTGTGGTTAAATTTGGTTCTTAGGACATGATAGTAATTGTCTATTTTGATACGTATTCTAAGACTAACTTTCAGGACTATTGTCAAACTCCACTATTAATGGTATAGATGAATGATCAATTATTTTAACTTTTACTACTAATACCTCTTTTTTTCCTTCAGTTCAGTTTTGTGTCTGATTATTGGAGACTGCTTGGACAAGTTCCCCATAGTTTTGTTGGCAAGAGGTTTTTTTAGAAGTACTTTGCCACTGCCTACTTTCAAGGTCTGAGAAAGTGTTACTGGTCCAAGGTCACCCAGCTGACTTTCTGCCCAAAACTAAAATTCATGATTTCCTGGTTTCTAGCCTGATGCCTTAATCACTGCAACAGACTATTGCCATAAGTAGTAGTCTGCTGCAGTTGTTATAATATTGAAAATATTAAATAAAAAGCTCATTTTTATTGTTCTATAGCTCTGAAAAATAGCATTATATATTTTAAAATATTAAAGCTCATAATGATATTAAACTGGTTGATTCTTTGTATTTTTTTGGAACTATTAGTATACTTTTATCACATGAAAATAATCCAGGTTCCAGTTTAATAGTTTTCTGGCGCTCAATATGATTAAATCTATAGAGTGATGAGGGTAGTACAAGTAGTCAAAATATTTATTTTCAAAGGATTACTTTATTAGATCAAGATTTTCTGTTCTGGTCATTCTAGAGCAGATACAAGTCATGCTATGTATGACTTGTATCTGCTCTAAAACCTTAACTATAGCGGCCTTAGGGTGCTTTTCATGTAAGCAGCTCCTGAAAACTATTAACATTTGTAGTTATAGTATACTAACTCATGACAATATTTTCAATATACTATTTGGCAAAAGCAAAGCTGTAATTCTTTATAGTAAATATTATGCTTCTGGTGAACCTGTTGTCAATTTGTTACATATCTGGCTACGCTTTATAATTTATTAAAACTATTACATTCAAACTATAGTTTCACCTAGTTTATTTATTAATCAATTCAAAATAAGCTATATGCTCATTTAAGTTCTACCACATAATCACAGTTTCCCTGTGTTCCATTATTGCTTGCTTAGTGCTCAGATAAAACGACAGGAAATTCCTCTCTAACATTTGCAAGGTGTTTCTAAAAAAAAGTCAAAAGAATATAGAGAGCATAAGAAAACCACAAAAGGAGAAAGATATTTAGGAGAAATTTGAGAAAGTTGCAAAGACAGAGTGAGCTGGCAAAAGATATTCCAATTGACTTCAGAAAAGAAAGAAAAGTTTCAGAACAAAAGCCTTTGGTTGGAAAGCTCAAATTAGCAAGTGGAGGAGAAGAGGAGATAAAGCCTATAGAATATGTGACTGTTAAGTTAATTATTCCCTTGGGATGCAGAAACTAAATGGAATTCTATTCCCATCCAGGGCATCCTATAGTGTTGTATATCCACTTTTCTATTATAATGAAAGTTAACTGAAAGAATTGAATCAGAAATTAATACTTTAGTTCACCATTTAACTTAACCTGGGAGGGCCAATTAAAAAGGACTGGACAAAAATTAAGGAGATTGAATTCTCTCAGGATTATCTTGGTCCTTCTTTTCTTTGCTCCTTCTCTTTTGTAGACACCCAAAATCCAAGTGCAAAAAGGCAATAATTGCTGTCCCGTCCTTTTAAACTTTATGTAAATCTATTTACATCCCGATGAACATAGAAAAAATATCTCACTTTTGCAAGAAGTAAAGTAATCACACTGTGAAAGCCAGTGTTTGACCAAGCAGTGTTGATAGTATTTTTAATGAAATATTCTGCATTGTATAATTAGATAAAGCATTAAAACGTTTTATGAAAAATCTTAGCTTTTATAGCTAACACTGAAAAGACACTAATTACTCATAATACATTTTGAAAGTAAGTAGTTTACACCATTCTACTGTTGATTACAAAATAAGAAATGTGATTGTTGAGGGTTACCTGAAGAATATATTTTCCTTCCTTCCTCTGGATTATTTTAAGATTATTTTGAATGATTCTTCACAGACATATAATTAAGTGTTTGCTTTATTCAAGTAATAAATTTGAACTTTCCAGTTAACCTTTCCACACCTGTCCACGTATTATACCTAGAAGTGTGAAGTATTTCTGTTTATCAGTGCTTCATCTGAATTTAGGTATTATTCATATGCCAGTGAACAAAAAGTATCAATATAAACCAAGAATAAATAATTTCTGCAGGGTTTAACTTGACATAAGAAATTGATACTCTTCCTCAATGGCACTGTATTTTTTCCCGTCATACAATTAGGAAAAGTATTGTCTGCCTACAGTCGCTTTGCCCTTATTGCATTTGTACAATTTTCATATTTCAAGCAGGCTGACCAGATAATATTAATGAATAGATTTGAGATGCAGGCACTTTTAAGAGGAAATAATAAACATACTATATATTAACAAGTTAATTAAGTCTGGAGCCAAACAGGTAATTTTCCTGGTAGCACTTTTTGTCTTTCTGTCTGTCTATCTTTTTGTGTTCAGCTAAGACAGGTTAAACTAGCAGCGCAGTCACCCTGTCTCCTGAACTTGATTTGGCTTGCATACCAGGGCAAATTTTCCTCAGACAGACAGCAAGATGATCTGATTGGCTTGGGTCCAGAGCATGCTCACAAAGGTTCTTTGATGAAGGGATCCTTGGTAACCACTGTACCAAAAGCTGCCTACCACTCTCTCTTCAAAGATGCCTATTTACAGTAATGCAGAGAGGAGATGTGGGGGTAGCAGCGGGGTGTTTACAAGAGCATAATTATGCTGCTAAAGTTAAAGATTGGGCGAAAGGGGAAAGAAAGAGCAAACTGTTGAAGAAACTGGTTGGCAAGAAAATGTGAAATGTAAGGAATGTACAATTAAGATCATTAAGTCATTATAATTTTGCTTATCAAAGAAAAAAGAGTGAGACACACAGTATGCCAAACATCAGCACTCATTACAGATAAGGGGTGAAAGCTATCTATTTGGCTTTGTTTCCATAGAGCACAATGATACACCCTAGCTAGGAGCAGCATGTTTGATACATTGACTTAATTCCCCAAGAAAGTAGTTGTTAGTGGTAAGTCATTATTTTCTCAAAGGGTATAAATGACCTTCATGGATTAGAAAAAACACTGTTGTCTGTCTGGCTTTGTTTTACCTCAGTTGATCTCCACTTCTCAAAGCTGTGTTTTTTTACTGTCTGTCTTATTCATTCTGATTATCTGTAGATTTTAAGTAATGGAAAATGGACTTTTAAAATTCATCCTATTCTGCTCCTGTTCCTGTATACGTTCTACATTATGCATTACTGTTTAGAAGTTTTAGTTTTATAATCTGCATTTTGGTGTGTACATACAGCAAGTAATGGTTTTTCTCTGCTCTGTTTTCCTTCCTCTGGTGATGCCCTTTATATTAGTGGTGCTCTTTATGTTGTTATGTAGATGTAATTTTGGAACAATTTTTGCTTTAGGATATGTTCAATTATTCTTTCTCTAAATTTAACTAATATATTTTTTCTTCTTGTCATATAAAAAAAGATTGTCAGTTTGTTTTCAAGGAAAAGAACAAGGTTAGAAGAATATATTCTTAGCAGATAAATATGCTACGTGACTGGATATAAGATTCTATAATTGCATTTGGAATAAAAGAATAAGCTAAGCACGTTTCTTCTTCTTTTTCCAGCTGTTTAATGACATTTGGAAACTGCTCAGTTTTAACACAGAGTTGGTAGTTGTTATATCAGTGGTGGGGGTGATGGGTTTTTTCAACTTTGGTCCTTGGTAGTGAGATCTGAAATGGCTTAGAATTGTATGTCTACCATTACAATGATGAACATGTGCCTGGCATTCAGAAGAGGCTCTACACAACTTTTTAGCACATGCCTTTTACTATATCAGTTGAAAGCAAGAAATGTTTTAGAGAGACTTTAAGCCAGAGGTGTCAAACCTGTGGCCCACGGGCTGGATACGTCACGTGCTGGCCCCGCTCCCACCCGGTTTAGTGAAGGGGAGAAAAATCCTGATACATCACGTGACAATGCCGTGACAATGCATGTTTGACACCCCTGCTTTAATCCATCCTCACCACATGTTATGTTTATGTTAAAGTTGCAGTTTAATATAATCCTACATATGTCTCTTTAGAAATATCTCCATTGAGGTCAACTGTGATATACATATAAAATTATTATTGGTTACATAGTCATGCAGATATTGGATATGGCATTTTTGTCCACCTATTGAGTCCTTGCAAGAATTTGGGATAGGGGAATGTTGTTTGATGGTGGTATTACTATATACACAAGTATGTGAAATCACAGCTGCCACTTCTTTAGCTTCTTCATCCACAAAAAGTTATTCCCAAGAATTATTTAAAATGTTTATATAATTATGTATTGATATAATCAAAGCATTACATAAATGATACAGTCTAAAATCTCAGATTGAAAAGATTGTGATTCTACTTGCTACTTTCAATTGATATTTCTTATGGAATTGCAACAGAGTAATCCACTCATGTTTTTTCGAAAGCCTCATGGCATCATCATCCATTGAAATTCTCCTGTTTTCCTCTGTTGCAGCTTTCTTTTTCGTACTTTTTAGTAAGGGCAGAACTCTCCATGTATTTTAAAAGAGAAGGAAGTAATGCTAAGACTGCTAATGAGAACAAAAGATAATGAGACATGTATAAAGAAAAAATGTGGAATAGTTTGGAAAATAAATTTAAATCCATTTGCAGCTTGCACTGAAAAGGCAATGATTCATTAGCGGTAGATGCAATCTTTTTGGAAACGGAGATTGCATTTATTAGATTTATCTGCTATCTTTTTGTTAGGAAAGAACATTTAAGGCATATTATGTTTAAAAAAATCAAAAACACTAGATTAAAAATAAATGCTAAATAAAAATATGCATGCAAGTAAACTAAAATAAATTGGCTTCTAGATTGTGAATGAAAGATATGCTTCTTGGTTGCTTTCCTAAAGGCAAAGGAGGTGGGTGGTTGAAAATAGAACTCTGAATTTATTCCATGGACTAGAAGTGATATTGAAGAAAGTCTTTGTCCATCTGCAAGGTAAACAAGACTTTGACTATAGGGATATAATCAGAAGGGACACTCCTAGTAATCTTTATCTCTTATTTCTCTAGATTTGTAAAGGAAATGGTGGTCATAGCATAGTTCACAACTTTAAAAGTAACCATGAATACTTTATCTTTTGGAAGCAGTAGACAACTAGTGCAACATTCTTCAGTGCAGGTATGATACAATACCTGCACTGTACCCAACCTATCACATTTTGCATTAATTGGAACTTTGAGATATTCTCCATGATAACTCCATATAAAATTTATTGCAGTAGTGAGACTGAACGTGGGTAACTTGCCAAATCTCTCTGGCTCAGGAACAGCTGTAGATAACACTCTAATCATGTGCCAATGCACCCTTCACTACATTACTGTCAGCAATCAATGACAGCTGTAGATAAAGGAACATTCCCAAACCTACTGTTTCAGGAAGAGTGCAACCCATCCAGAACAATATGAACCTTGGTCCCCAAGGTTTATTATCCAGCAGCATTTCCTTTGTCTGATTTGGATTTAAATTTATCTTGTTTTCTTTCATTCAATCCCTTATTGAACTTATAGTTATAGTTGTAACACCCTACTTACTTGATCACCTTTCCTAGAAACAGAATATTTGAGGGCAGCTGATAATTATATAGTTCTCCTTGATCAAGAAAGGATTTCTTTAGTAGGAACCTTATAATTATTTCCTTTAGGAATAATGGAATAATGGAACAGATTTCATCTGGAAGGAGGCATTTATCTTCATCTTTTCATGATCCATTTAATCAGCCAAGAAAAGCAAGGGTCTAGTAAGATGGTAGTCTTTTACCTCGCCACACAACTTTTCAACATTCAAAATCTACAAGCTGAAAAGACTGCAAGATAACAATATAAGCTATGACTTGCTACAACCCTGTGGTAAAAGTCAAAATGACTGTAGTGAATTTTTATTTAAAAAGAACTGTGCAAATTACTCTAAGCAAGACATTAACAGTGGGCTCAATATATGTTGGAGGTTTGCTCTTTAGTATATATGCAACACTTGTTCTGTGTTAAGAGTATATAAAAAGGCTGTGACCCATCTTAAGCCTGTTGTAGAATTTATCATGATATCAATTTAATACCCATTTATCATTTCAATTAGTGTACATAGTTCTTTCCGAAGTGGGTTTTTTGACATGAGTAATCAACCTTTTTCTTCTAGAAAGAAACCTTATTTTTTAGCCTAACAAGACTAAAAGAGCAATGACTCTTTCAACCTCTTTATGGTAATACAGTGAGGTCATTAGAATTTGTAGAGCTAAAGTATAAAAGTTTGAAATTAACGGTATAGAATACATATTTTCTTTCCCTGCTTTGTTCTGATTTTTAAAAAGGAAAACAAAATGCATTATTTTACCATTATAAACATGTCCATCAGCTTTAAAGTTGTATTAGCTATCCTGTTTAAATGTTTTTATTCAGATTTATTTTACAATTAACCAAGACTTTTACAATTATCCATTTCATTTAAACTGCCAGGCTGTCTGCTAGATTTGCCAAAATCTACTTGTTGCATGATTCTTCTTATAACTTTGTTTACCAAAAATTCTCTTAAAATAATTCAGCTCTTTTGGATCCGCTGTGTAAGAAGAAAAGAGCATAAAATATGTTGTGATTGTAAAAAGAAATAAGAATGTATTTATTTTCATGCCCAAGGGACAAATAGCAAAAGCTTCTTATGAAGTCAAAGTAGTTCATTTTCATACAGTTTGATTTACAATCTTCTAGGATTGAAAAACTTTCATATTTTTGCAATTGCATAGAAAAAAGCCTATAGAACATAGCAGGCTTTTGTTAAACTGAGTTTTTGTACTTAATTAACATAGCAGCATATTGACGTAATATGATTAACTGTCATTCCAATTTTTCTAAAGATATTTCTACAGTGCTATTTTTAAAACATCAAATATACTAATCTAAATTAAAAAAATTAAAAACATGTATAAGATACCTTCTGTATTTGGATCTTGAAGTTACAAAATTGTTTTGCTATTAAAGCCATTTGAAGCTGGCTTCCTTTAAGTAATCATTTCATTTTTAGAAAATGGGAAATAGAATAGAATATAATTCTTTATTGGCCAAGTGTGATTGGACACAGAAGGAATTTGTCTTTGATGCATGTG
>JANHFT010006886.1:46139-56915 GCA_032467955.1 Pseudoxenodon macrops | reverse complement strand
TAACCAGCACCATTTTGCAAGGCTATTGCTATGCGCTAATGGAGAACAGATCTTGTTGTCGATATTACTCAAATGGTTTAAATAAAGCTTCCACATATAGAACTTGTCTACTTTTTAGTATATTGTTTTTCAACCTTGTCAACTTGAAAATGTGTGGACTTCAACTCCCAGAATTCCCCATAGCTGGCTGTGGAATTCTGGGAGTTGAAGTCCACACATCTTCAAGCTGACATGGTTGAAAAATACTGTCTTATTACAGCGTGAGAAGTCTGCTGCCCTTATATTTCACCCTATGGGTTTCCTGGCAGCCTCTGTAAGAAGCAGAATGTCACTTTAGGGGTTGGAAAAGCCACATCAGTCCAATTCTCTGGAGATGAGGCTGGCAGGCAGATTTTCTGCTGGCAGGTGGATTTTCTGCTGGTCGATCACCCGTCTTTGGGCTGCTTAAAAACAACTCCCCCACCCATAAGGCAGGGTTAAAGAAAGGTAAATAGGATCCTCTTCAATGGCCAACTGTCTGTGCCCAGAAACCAGGGTCTGTCAGTCACCATTTTTTCCACTAGAATGTTCTCTGTGTATAGAAATGCCTGAGTTCGCTGCAAGGATTTTTGCTTTTGAAAAGTGGAAAGAGTTTTTGCCTGTCATTTGTCTTCCTATGTCGCCACAAGTGGGTATTCTTAGCTCCCACCACATGCCAACACCAATGCCAAGGAGAGCTACTGAGGGCCCAACAATTAGTATGACTAATTAACTCCCTGCCCATGTTATTCATTAGCCTGGCAGGCACATTTCGAGAAAGTTAATTTGGGAAGTGTCAAGCAAGATGGTTGAGGCAGGCCACAATCAGAATTCCCTTGTGCAATAAATAGTATTTCACATTCATTTAGAGCTTTTTGGAGGATATCTGATCATATCTGATCATTCTTTGGACCAATAACTCTGTAAAAGCATCTCATTTATGCAAAACCAAAAGGGGAATGGATAGAAATTGTGCCTTCCAGGCTCTGCAGAAATTAATAGAAAAAAATTTTTATACCTCAGAAAGGTAGTTTTCCTTTAATTTTTTTTAAATGATGATGTTTCTTTCCTTTGACGAAAAGAACCCAGTAAATATTCTGGGTTTCCCTTTTTTATATATGACTTTATGAACTACTGTTTTTTATTTATTTATTTATTTATATTTTTCATGAATCATGTATTAGATAACAGATATAACTATAAACATGATTATGAATACATGAAAAGATACAAATAAAAGGGAATATTAGGACAGAGACGGTAGGCATGCTGGTGCGTTTATGCACGCCCCTTAATGTGTGATGAATACTGTGGTGAATAATTGTTATTAATATATGTTAATATATAATATAAATAATAAATTTATATTATTTCTTAATAATACTGTGATGAATAATTATTGTGCTTCTGACATATCTTATAGATAGGCCTTGTTTTACTTTCTGATATTGATCACTAATACTTTTTAAAATGGTTTTACAGGTGGTCCTTGATGTGTGACCACAATTGAGCCTACAATTTATGTTGCTAAGTTAGACAGATGTTAAATGAGCTTCACCCCAAAATAGGGCAAATCTCATTTAACATCTGTCTCACTCAGCAGCATAAATTGTAGGCTCAATTGTGGATATACATCAAGGACCACCTGTAAAACCACTTTTAGGCTCACTTTTATGACATTTCTTGCCACAATTGTTAATTGAGTCACTGCAGTTGTTAAGTTAATAACATGATTGTTAAATTAATCTGGCTTCCTCATTGACTTTGCTTGTCAGAAAGTCACAAAAGGCATTCACATGACACCAGGACATGGCAACCGTCATAAATATGAGTCAGTTGCCAAACCTCTGAATTTTGATCACATGACTGTGGAGGTGCTGCAATAGTCATAAATGTGGAAAAACAGCCATAAGTCTCTTTTTCAGTGCTGTTGTAACTTCGAACTGTCACTATACAAAGTATTATAAGTCAAGGACTACCTGTATTATATGGTAGATCTTTTAATTTTTTAAAATGGTATAAGCTGCCTGGAGTCATCTGTGTATAACTTGGGTATCTATATAAATTTGTTAATAACATCCCATGTATAGGGGAGATAGGTTATGCAAAGGATGAGCTGCAGCATCCAATTAGATTCACAGTGTTTCTCAACCTTGGCAACTTAAAGAAGCGTGGACTTCAATTCCCAGAATTCCCCAACCAACTGTGCTGGCTGGGGAATTCTGGGAGTTGAAGTCCACACATCTTCATGCTGTCAAAGTTGAGAAACAGAAAAGTAGAGCATTGCTCAAGAGCTCAGTAGCTGGGCAAAAATTCTTCAAGTTTAGGAAGGCATCTGCAAAATCAATATTTATCTAAACTGACACGTAAATGAATACATCACACACACACACACTCACACACAGATACCAGAGCAGCTAAATGATACAAAACAGTAATTGGCACTCATGCAACTAGAATAAGTTTATTTCACACACAAAGTCTCTTGGGTGGAGTAGACATTCTTAATGCTTGCTTAAAATATCCATGGAGCAAGAGTCCAGAAGATGTCAGTTGAAAAGGGTCTGCTTGGTTATTTTGGTGGGTATCGGGCAAATGGAGAATCTTCTGCAACCTTTGCCTGTTAAGGAAAACGGAGAGAGCACAAAGCTGAAATGGAGCCTTCTCAAATGCCACTGCTATCCAGTTTGTCAACATTTGAAGCCAAGAACAGATTATGACCCTGAATTTCAGGAAACAGCCTTTTCAACTTCTTTGTCTCATACCTCACCCTGGAGTACATACCATTGGCACCTCGTCCAACTTCTTAAAGGCTGGTTCCTTCGGACGGCAGCATTTTATTAAGACCACAACTACCCCAATGACTAGGACAAAGACGAAGAGGCAGATCACAACCACCAGGCCTGGTTTTGTTGAAAATGCTGGTTCAGGGCTAAGATGTCCTGTGAGAGATTGAATAGAATTCTTGATTGGCCAAGTGTGATTGGACACACAAGGAATTTGTCTTTGGTGCATGTGCTCTCAGTTTACATAAAAATACAAGATAAATTTGTCAAGAATGATAAGGTGCAACACGTAATGATACTCATAGGGTACAAACAATTGTAGCAAACAATTGTTTTTAAACGTTGTTAAAAATTGTTTTAAATTTTTTATCTGTGTTATATATTTGCCACAGAGAGAAGATCAGGCCATCAGAAATAATAATAGAACCACCCAGAAATGTTAGGATTGTGGTACTTTTAATATGTTAATACAGAATTGTATTGGAACCTGAGATATTTTTTCAAGAAAGTATTTGAGAAATCTATTTTACATACTTTCTGGATTACAGTATTCAGAAAAATAAATATCTCAATTTTAATGTTAAATTAAAAAAAACTGTTTAATTGAACCTGAAGTAATGTGAACAACTCTTACTAAAATTCATAACCAGTGGAAAACAGGGATAATAGTGATATCAGATCAGCTTTCATAAATTCTATAACTGCTTATTTCCCCTTCATCAGAAAAAGTACATTTGAAAATATTACGGAATTTTCCAGATTTATAACATTTCTAATACAAACATCAACTTTATATTCAGAAACATGTTGTACAGATGTACAAATATATTTTACAGATATATATATATTTTAAAGTGGAAGTTAAGAGAAAAATCATGATATTATTTTTATCAATATGGAGTGACAGATGATTGAACCTAGAAACATCTATTTCAGTTATTATAGATAAATAAAAGAAATAATATAATATAATAAAGTAAATAATCAGCTAGTGATGAAGTATTTCTTTAAATGTATTTACTTCAATCCTGACCAGCTCAAGGTTGACTCAGCCTTCCATCTTCCAAGAGCGATAAAATGAGAACCCAGATTGTTGGGGGCAATATGTTGACTCTGTAAAGTGCTTAGAGACTGCTGTAAAGCACTGTGAAGCAGTATATAAATCTAAGTGCTATTGCCATTGCTACTTACACTAAATCTAGCTTTGTTTGATTTGAGAAAGTGAACTTGAGCTGTTCTTAAATTGTTCTAGCAAGTCTATCCAAGCAAAATATATATTTACAAATATTCTTTATAAAGTCCTATAATGCAAAGCAAGAACATGTTCTAGAGCTAAGGTGGAATCCTCTTGCATTTCTATTGGGATTGTTCAAAGCACATTAATTGTTTTTAAAAAATAAACTTGCAAATTATAGATTTCAGATTCTCTATTAGAACAATGTAACTTGACCTATAATCACAGAAATTGTTTTGCAATATAGAAGCTCTTTTTGTGAGTTGCAGTGTGAAGAAACGTCTTCCAAACTGGCACAATCTCTCTGCACAAGCACGTATGCTAAGAAGCCTCACTCTGCCCTAATTATCAAATTATTGTGGCAGGAAGGAACAAAAAAATCTCCACTCTCTTAAGTTTTCAGAATGGTGCACTGCATTCTGTTTAAGATATACCAAAAAAGACATTAACAATCCTTAATATATTTTTATAAGACAAAAGGGAGATTGTGTAAATTGAACAAAATTAAATTAATCAGCTGCATAAGAGGATTGTTATATATTTTTTCTTCCAATAACAAAAAAAATAGTATTACCGTATTTTTTGGACTGTAAGACAATCCGGACTGACGCACAGACATTTCCACCCATTTTTGGGGGTAGTGCGTTTTATACACTGAATAATACAGTAAATAACTTGAAGTTGACAGTGATTATAGAAATACCTCTTAGCTAGGGTGAATCATTGTGCTCTCTTTTTCAAATGCGTGATATCAGTATTTCATATTTATAAAGCATAAACACATAGTGATTTACAGCGAATATTTCACATGTCCCAATTGTATATGATTGTAAGTAGTAAGTAATAATAAAGTATGCTTATTCAAGGAACTGTATTAGATAACAAACATATAGCTAAATGGAAGTTTTGCAACAGAGCAATCTTGTGTTCAGATTCTATTTGCTAGAAGGCATAAACAGGTAAATATTAATCTTTACATGTAGGTTTTCCCTAGTATTTGGGAAATAGAATTCTGGGTTAAATGGAAATTGATACAACCCAGACAACTTTAGGGGATGCAAGATTTCATTAATGATCATAATGTATTCCATATTTATTTATATAAATGAATCTGGTTAATATTACGGTATAAATAAAATCCAGTAATATAATGAAGATTTGTTTTTTAAGCTAGTCAGGCTTCCAGCACGTCTTTGCTTTCAAGAGGATGAAAAATTGATCTATGTTTGTGTATAGATAGATAATCTGATTCTTATATTTAGGATCAGGAGATCTACTATAAATGCAACATGCTTTTCTATTTGTAAAATTAGGTAGATTATTGTCAGGGTAGAACTCAGTGTAGAACCTAAAAATCTGTAGCATCACTGAAATAAAAATGCATCAAAACTTTTTAAAAGCATTGTGATAGATTATATGTCTGAATCTTTGCTTATATCACATAGCTTCCTCAATTAAATGATTTCTAAATATTTAGAAATAAATTATAATTTATTATAGCCTGTAAAACACAATTAGCTTTATAGAATGTCTATTATTTTAACTTAGATTTAGCTTAGCAGAATTTAAAAAGAACTTTTAGCTATAGAGTCCTGCTACTTGCTCAGAGAAGAAATTCAAATTAAGGCATCCCAGACAGATGGCCATTTAGTCTCTATT
Source organism: Pseudoxenodon macrops (assembly GCA_032467955.1). Taxonomy (NCBI): domain Eukaryota; kingdom Metazoa; phylum Chordata; class Lepidosauria; order Squamata; family Pseudoxenodontidae; genus Pseudoxenodon; species Pseudoxenodon macrops. The sequence goes on along the minus strand of JANHFT010006886.1, from coordinate 51,218 downwards.
TGTATACAGTCAGTGATGTGGTGCCCATCACTTTTCCAGGCAATTAATTTCATTTACAAAGTGTTAAAATATTGGAAGTTTGACATTTCAGTGGATAGGATATATCCCAGTTTGGCTAGGGGAATTGGTAGTGAAAGCTCCAAACAATATGGACAGTTATGCATATCAGCAAATTATGTCTCCTTGCCTGAAGAGGACACTTGTTGCAAGTGCAAACTTGTTTCTTTCCTGGAAAGGAAAGAGAAGGAACTTGAAGAAGAGTTATTTTACTAATATGCATCAAGGAAGAGGAGATATACCTGAGCAGGACATCTGAAGCTGTGAAGGAGTGACAGAAAAGTGAAAAGATTGAAACACAGTAACTATTACCATCACTCTTTGGCAGTGGAAAATGAATGGAATAATGTTATCAAGAAGGAAGATCAGAAGACACTCAGTGTTAGTGCTATGTCAGAATCTCCAGTTAGAGGGTAGTCAACAGATACTGAATAAACCATGCTGCATAATGTTATAAAAGACATTAAAAATACTTTCACAAAAATTTAGGGATTAGGGCATAAAAATTCTGTTGAAAGTATTGAGGTGATGAAAAAGAGAGAAACAGAAGTGATACCATTATAGATCATTTGTGCAGGGAGAAAATATGGATGAAGTCTTTCTGAATCAGACAACTAGCCTTTTAAAGAGGCACGTAACAGTGATAATGGGGTAAGTGTATGTCCAATTATCCTGACATCTCTTGAAAATATAATTTGGCAAATAATTGCCAAATAAACCTCTTCTCTCACTGACAACTTCAAAATTTGGAAAAAGATCTGTCCAGAACCTAAGAAAGCAATTGACAGAAAAAAATGACAATGACTTTACAAAAGGAGATTTTGAAGAACACTAAAGAAAGAAAGTTTGGCTTTTAATCCTAAAGACCAAAATAGTCATGAAAATAACCATAAAATTCTAATTAATTAGGAAATGCAATAGTGAAGACACAATCCCAGTGTGAGACCAATGGGCATATGCTGGGATTTCTACACAGCTCAGAAAAAGAGCACTTCTCAAAGACAAAAAGGAATATGTATAGGGAAAATAAAGTAAAAAAAGAATATAAGGTTGTCTTTAGAAACTGTAGGAATTTTACCAGAAAGGGGTTGGTTCTTGCAAGGCATATTGAAAATAACAAAAACATATTATTTTAATATATTGGAAATAAAATGAAAAACCAAATATAAGAAGAAATTGGTGTTTTGGTAATGATGAGAGGGCAAAACATTTTAACTTCGATCTTTTGACTGTAAAGAGGATCAGTGGTATTCCACTGAGAAAGGAGACAACTCCTTTGAGGAATAAATAAGAAAGAATTTAACCAATCTAAATGAATTCAAGTCTTTAACCAGAATGGATTATATTCCAGCATACTGAAGGATATAGCAGAGGTGATCTCAGAACAACTGTACAAATCTTAGAGAATTAAACAACTAGTGAGATCCTAGAAGACTGAAAGAAACCAAACATCGTCCCCAAAAAGGCGGAAGAGTCAGGAAACAATAGACTTCCTAGCATGACATCTACATTGGACAAGGTCACCAGAGTTTCAAGCTGTGTGTCTGTGAGCATTTGGATAGACATGATACAATTAGCTGCAAGGGCTTGTCACAAATCATGTGAGAGTAATTTTCTGCTTTGATTGAATTACTTGCTTAGTAATTCAGGGGAACCCCACAAATGTAGTGTAGGGCCTCAGCAATCTTCAATAGAATGTCTCATGATATTCTTCTTCATATTGATAAAGTGTGACTGAGATAAGGACTACAATTAGATGAACTCATAGTTGGCTGAATGATCATACCCAAAGAGATGGATATATGCAGATTTCTGCATCTGGGTAGGAAAATGTAATGCACAAATGAAGGAAGGGAGGAGCGTAGCATGGTGGTAGTACAGATGAAAAAAAGTGGGGCATCCTTGTCACCATAAGTTAAACATTAGCCAGCATTGTGATACAGCTGCCAAAAAGACAAATGCTACCTTGACATGCATTAATTGAAGCAAAGACTGAAAATCACAGGAAACAATTGTTCTACTGTATTCTGTCCTTGACAGACCCCATATAGAGTACTTGTAGAGTTCTGGGCACCACCGTTCAAGCAGGACAGTGACTAATTGGAACATTAAGAGAGAGCTATTAAGTTGGGAAGGATCTAGAAATAAAATTATATGAGGAATAGTTAAAGTTTAGATGAAAATGATACTTCAGAAAAGATAAATAAAGGGAGATATGATAATAGTAATAGTTTCAGTTTCAGTAATCTAAAGAATTATCTCACAGGGGAAAGAATAGATTTATCTCTATTGGTCTAGAAAGCAAGTCCAGAACTATTGGATTAAAGCTAGACAACCAGTTATATGTTAGAAGTGAAATAGGCTGCCTGCTGCTTTATTTATTTATTTTATTGTATTTATTTATTTCATCAAGCATATATTATAAAACAGATATAAGTATAGACAAGATTATGAATACATGATATATATACTTTCCAGATCTCATTTTATTCCTTTTTTGAAAACAAGATCAAATTGTGCTCCACTAGAAATGGTGGAAAAAAACCTTAACATTGCTATTTGGATAATTCCTTTGTAGCAAAGAAGAAGGCATCAAGAAATCCCAAATATTGTATCAGATAATTAACTGTGCACCTGAATGTTGCTGGGGTGGGTTATAACTGAAGACCAATTGGGCTTTTGTTTTGTTTTGAATAAGTGACCATTCTTAGAAAGAACAAATGCTTCCAAAAGCTGTATTAGAACTATAACTAAAAGATTAAGAGTCTATAAAATATAAAGAAAATATTTTTCCACTTCACCACTGTCATTAAGTACTTTCTGCAGAAAAATCAAAGTCTCACAGCACAAAATAAAAAGACTTACTGGCCTCTAGTCACTTAGAGTAAAACAGTATTTTATAAATAAAAACAGTATGGTTTATTTCATGATTCCAAATATCACTAGTGCTGAAAATCTGTAAAACAAAAATGTAATAACATTTTAATAAATTAAAATATTTAAATAAATAACCAAAGTGCGAATAATAAATTGAAATTTTAATTCACTAGTCATATTTATAAATACAGAGTAAAGTTTAGAAAAGCTAATGCTGAAAGCTAGTATTTCTACAAAGTATGGTGCAGCATAAGAACTTGCTTTTTTTATTCATTCTAGTGGTATTTAAAAAAAATAAAATTAGAAAGATAATTCTAATTGTTCTTTATGTAGTTTACTAAACAAAGTAAATGACCATCATCATTTTCTTAAGAATCAGAACCTTTGTGGTTAATTAATTTATACAGCTGTCATTACAACTCTCCCTATTATTCATACTGCCATAGATTTTCTTCCCATTTCTGGCAAAGTTCCAGGGAAAGCCTGGGACTTATTAATCTGGCTTGGTGCAAAGTCTATTGATTGTGGCCTCGAGGGTAATAACTAAATAGAGCTGGAGCAACAAGTCAATAACACCATTGTTGCTACAGATTCAATTCACTTGAGAAGTGTGATTGTTTTACAGTGGCCAAGAGTAATCATAAGCAGATCAGCATGTTTGACAGTCTTTGCCCCATGTTAGCACTATGGCTTGTCTTAAAGCTTTCAAATGGATCACTTGAGAATTAAGGTGGGGTGCAGGGATTAGGAACCTTGTAAACTCCTTCATTACAGCTAAAAGGTTTGAGCTTTGCTTTTAACATTGAGCAAGCAAAGAGAACTATGCTTTAGCAAAATAGAACTATGCTAATACATATGCTGATCTTATAAAAAAAAAAAAAGCAACGGAACTGATATTTTTTCTCCAGGTGACTGATCAGGCATAGGATAGATATATAAACACAATCTTCTTCTGGTTGTCCTGTTTAGAACAGTTTGTTGCTTTGTATTTCATAAAATCAAAAGAGGCTACGGTGCCAGACAAAATAAGGGGTGTGTGTGTAGGAGGTAGGAACAGTTGCAGTAATGGTTTCAAGTAATGTTTATACTTAATATGGATGCTACAAAAATATCTCTTAGAAGTGGTATATTTGAGGAATAAACATATTCTAACATATAGATTATATGCATACATTCACTTGCAGACAACCAGGAAGAGTCTTTAAGGCAGCACATCAGTCTTCCAAAAGATGGGGCTACTTTAATGTTTCCAGAAGATGCTTTACTTCTGAAAACACACTTCACGGAATGCCTCTTTTAAATAGCTTGCAGTGATTTAATACATATATTGTAATTGTAACTAGGGGGATTACAGCTATTCCTTTCATCTGTGAATGCCAAATAATCCAAGCATACAGTATGAAGTATAAATTAATAAACCTCCATTCAGGGTAGTAACTGTAAACTGGGTTGACCTGAAACTGTTACCTAAAAGGTAGCATCTAACCTGTGATAGATATTGATAGAAGCTGACTTCCTGATCATCATATTCCCTGTCTCATTGATAAGTCTCTACTAACAGAAAGAAGGATGAGACAAAGACTTTCTACATACTGATTTTTTTTTGTCTTCCATTCAGTTTTGTCCGATTCTCAGAGACTGCCTGCCTGGACAAGTCCCTGCGGTTTTCTTGCCAAGGATTTTTCGAAAGCGATTTGCCATTGCCTCCATTCTAGGGTTGAAAGAGAATGGCTGGCCCAAGGTCAGGGAGTTGACTTTATGCTTTAGCCTGATGCTTTCACTTAATAAACAAGACCAACTTTGCAAAGCAATTATGTGTATTTCACTGCTAAGAGAGAAGCAAAGTGAGTAAAACTCTTTCTCTATGCTATGGACTATTTGCCTTCTTTGCAATGCTCACCAAAAAGCTCTCCAACAGAACATATTCATTAGTGTGGAGGATATTTTGTTTACTCTCAGCTATTCACCAAAGAAATTGCCAAAAATGGAGATGAGCACCACATTAAGAGTTTTTATGAGTGCTATAAAAGGCTGTACTGCTTATCTGTGGCAAATTTTTGAACAGTCATTGTTAGATCGCGCAGTGAATGAAGACTGGAGGCTCAGTGACAATCAGATCTCATTTATTGACTTCAGCTCAAGATA
>JANHFT010006886.1:33951-46039 GCA_032467955.1 Pseudoxenodon macrops | reverse complement strand
CTGGGCCTGGGGAACCCTCTTTTATGGGATTCCCCTGGCTTGCAGGCAGACAATTCCATTGGCTGGGAAACTCCGTCACTAGTTAGCCAACCAGCGACGGGCATGTAATTCTATGCAAATGGAAGTGGCAGTAATCACCCTTAATGGGGCTCAGGATATGCAAGGGGATTAGGCAGAACACAACAGTCATAATTGAAAAAGGACCCTCTCCACCTTTTCCAGGATAGCCTCACCAAAGGCCAAAGAGGCTTCTTCCCAGGTACAGCCCCTACAGAATTCTCTTTTGGCTCTAACAAGTGACAGGTAGCACATATTGACCAGCTTAACAAGGCAGCATTGCCTTATTGAAACAAATCATGTTACCTCTTTGCTTCAATAAAGAGAATTGTCTTGTCTCCATGAATCTCTTTTTTGAAGTAAATTTAGGTCACTTTGAACAAAGTTACTTTTTGTCCTTTTAGTGAAATGATAATTAATACCAATAATTGGAGATACAGAATTTGGATGTTAGAGTTACCATTTTAGATGGATGCAGAGTAAAAAGCCATATGATGAGGCACAGAGATTTTTTTGTCATACCTTTTCAGTACATATTATCTTTTCTTTCTCTTTCCTTTGTCCTCTTTATTTTCTCATGCTCAAAATCTTGATATTTCGATATTATAGCTATACCTGAATATAGTACAGTTGTTTTATCGAACAACCTGTGCTTGGAATTTGTCCCTTTTATTTGCAAGTCACCTTGGCATTTATTAACTAACAAAAGGTTGATATTTTTCAATTAGCCCTAACCTTTAAAAGCTACAAAAGCAGTAGCACGTGTTTGGCAGTTCTTTTTTATGTGGATAAGAATGCTGATTTAGTTCCCTTATTATCAATGCAGGTTTTATTTAAATTATTTGAAGTGAGTCACAAAATAGATGCAAAATTTCCAAGAACCAATAATAATGTAATAATTCAAATATCTATGGAGAAAAAAAATCAATAATATTTATACCATCCTATAATCTGAAAGAAAATTGGTACAAATTGTACTAAAAATAGTTTTTTTTTTCAATAATTGCCAAATTGAATAAATTATACAATAATAACTGTTGCAAGTGCCACAACAAATAAGGGATGTTTTACTAAATAATGTGGCTATGCAAAAATACTTTAATGAAATAGACAGAAACATTAAGAAAATTCTGATGCTAAAATGTGAATTAAAAAAACAAATATATTAGATTTCACCCAAAGAATATAAATAAAATGCAACATATTAATTAAGATATATGCTGATAATGACCAGAATTAGTCTGATACAATATTGGAAAAGGGAAATCTTGCTACCCATACAGCACAGAGAGATTAAATTCAAGAATGTGCAACTATGGAAAACTAACAGAACTTAACCAAATTCAAGCAGGAATGGTTCCCTTGTATACAATATAACAGAAGTCAAGGCAAGCTAAGAACTATTTTGTTTTTGTTTTAAGAAAAGTAGAAACTGTTTAAAATCATTATCATCATCATTATCATCATTATCATCAAACTGATCCTAACAGAAATAAGTAATAATGCCCAAAATCACATATAGAAATAATCAAGTAGCAATGAATGGCTAGGAATAAACAAGAAATGCAAATTATAGGTTGTATTGACAGAAATACAGATTTCAAATTACAGAAAGCAAGAGTACCACTACATTTTGCATTATTTGGATTCCACCTTAACTACCGGGAAGTATGCATTTAGAATCCTGGCTAGTACCATTTAGTTCTGAGTACTAAGCTCAAGAAGCTGAAACAAGTAATAGGAAAACAAAGATGATAGGGAGTTTGGAAACTAAGCTCAACAAAGAAAGTTTGAGGGAACCAAGCATCTTTATCATTGTGGAAAGATGACTAAAAGAATCCTTATTTGAATTCTTAAAGTACTTGAACAAGTGACCAAAAGCAAAATATCTTCAGGACTTAAAGGAAAACAGATTGTAGCTGAATATTTATAAGAAAATTCATAATATTAAGAATAATTAGTGGAACAGGCAAGGCAATTATTTTCTCTTAATGTAATTGATTATGCAATGCAATATATATCAGCAGTCTGGTTATCGTACCCTTCTTTCAAATAAACTATATGGAGTGATTTACGGAACACTCCTACTGCAAGGGTACTTGAATTTAGTAAACCATTCAGTCAACCATCACTTCAGATAAAATGTTTATCTCTGAATCCATTTCAAACCTTTACACATAAACAACTTTTTAAATTATGACTTGCTATCCAAGTCTGGATTAAAGTTTCCTGCTTTCTGCAGTTGTCAAGATGTATTGTTTTATATATTTTGACAAGAAATGTAGAAACTGAGTTTATTGTTGCAGAAAATCTATTTTACTATTCTGTTTATCAGCCTTCCACTGACTGACCCAGGTAGGTGTACCTAACCAGTTTTTTACTTTAAAAAAAATATCTGGGGAAAAAATGCAAAAGTAATCAACTCTTTTGTGCTTCTATTTTATCTGTTATCTGGGAGTCTGATTGTGATAGTAACAGGAGAAATGAAAGAAAAATCCTGACAATATTTTGAACTTTTTTTTGTCTAGACAGTGAAGAAGAACCTCTTGTATCTCTGGAAGACAGATACGGGTAAAGGGGAGGGGGGAGATTCTAGGCTGGAGGCCAGAGGGGAATGGGGGTAGTAAGCTGTCTATATTTTCTAAAAAAAGAAGAAGTTAAAAACCACCACCTACTCATCAGGTGGTTGGAGACTGTGGTTGTAACAGTGTGCTGCAGGCAGAAGTTCTGAAAATCCCAGAAAGTGTTGAAAACATCTCTAAACAAGGTGTTTTTCTCTTGCACCTTTCTTGCTAAAGGTCCCAATTGCTGCCAAGAAAGCTAGTGAGAATGTTAGCTGTCAAATAAAAAATTTATGACAGTGTTTGGCAAAGGACTGTATTGCTGCTTGTTTTATAGTTTTCCACAAGGCTATTGAAGGGCTTTTTCTTCTTTTTTCTTTATTTCTTTTCTTTTCTTTTGTGAGCAGTACTGTTCACTTATCCCTGTGTTTTTTAATAGTAAAAAGTACATCCAAAGTAAGATAACTTTTTATTATTCAATAACTCTCTCACGACCCAAAACTATTTTTTCTATAATAGGAAATGTCTGTTAATAAAAAGACTTGATTGGCATCCTTATGGAATGAGACAAATGTTGTAATAAAAACATTGTGAGGTCATCAATTAAAACGTATTGCTTTAGCATTTTTGTTTGTTATATCATCACATCTGGGTCAGTAGACTACCTTTAAAGAAGTTTATTCACAACATTGTAAACATTTATAAATGGAGAAGATGGAACTTAATAGGCTGAAATTGGGTTGTTCACCAATATTATTATACTGTTTTAGCTGCATAACTAAATTAATGTTAGATTATATTGATAATTTTGATAAATTTATTGATTAAGCTAGCTGATAGTGACAGTCATGATCTTTTTAAAGTTCTTATGCAGTGGTGAAATCCAATTTTTTTTACTACCGGTTTTGTGGGTGTGGCTTGGTGGGTGTAGTGTGGCTTGGTGGGCATGGCAGGGAAAGGTTATTGCAAAATCTCCATTCCCACCCCACTCCTGGGGTAAGGATATTGCAAAGTCTCCATTCCCACCCCACTGTGGGGCCAGCCAGAGGTGTGTATTTGCTGGTTCTCCAAACTACTCAAAATTTTCGCTATCGGTTCTCCAGAACCTGCTGGATTTCATCCCTGTTCTTATGTCTGTTAAATGGTACAAAATTATCTCATCCTCTCTCTACTGAACTACAATCAGATTGGGATTCCAGCTGATTATTATACTATTTAACAGGTTTCATCTTTCTTGTGCTAAAAAAATGCCTATAATTACTCAGACACTGAACTTTGAAAGAATATGGAATTTAGGGATGATTCAGGCATACCTATGGGTGTCCACAGAAGAGGGACTGTTTGTATATGTATTAACATAATATGAGTTGCAATATTGCAATGCAAATTACATCCTTTTGTTACATGCAAACATGTTACATGTTTATGAATACAACATATTAATATAATGCAATATATTAATAGAAAATTAATATAAAGCAAAATCTGGGAGTGGGGAGACTTCCTTCTTCAACAATAACCAAAATGCATGAAATTTGTATTTTCAACTAGAGACCTTATAGAGCTAGCCAAGCTGTTTAGAGTCTTTTGCAGTGGGCAGCTATAATAAAGGATCATCACATAGATTTGTAAAAAAAAAAATCTATTTCAAACTTTAGAGCCATGAGGGATGCTTCCTAGAAAGCTCTATTGTAGTCAACACTATTGTGGGAAAACAACCAGCATGGAATGCTGCCATCTTTTTTATTATATAGAAATTATTTGTATAACTCGGTTTTCTTTGCCTAGGAATCAATTTATTTCTCAAGGCTATTTTACATGTGCATTGTGCACAGAGATGCATATGGAAATGTTTCACATAATTGCTGCAGGGTTAAGAAATTCCTAGCCAATGTTGCGGTACATGACCAGCAGTTCTTTAGGTAAAGCTCAAAGCACAGGAACTCTTGAATGACAGAAATCATATAAACTGTATTACACCATATTTTCGTTTATATATTTCATGGAGTTGACATAAATATTTAAAGACTGTAAATAAGGAGGTTTTTCTATGCAGGAAAACAGAGCTCAGATGTGTCTCTGTCACATCTGAAATATACTATATGTCCAGCCAAAGTCCAAAACTGAGCAAAGCTAGCATCTTTATCTGCTAGATACAAAGAGCATTCATCACAATGATCCTATATAAACTGTCCTGGCTCTTCCTTACCCAGGAGGGACTTGGTCACCTGAAGCAGAGTTGCTGGTTGGGTATTTGAAAATGCAATGGGGGCAGAGATGTAATTACACTTTATTGCCCTTATCACAACAAAATAAGTCCTAATATAGACTCTTACCTGAGTTCAATCAGCTTCTCTTTATCTTCCTCCAATGGCACTCTAGTTGTCTATTACTGTGTTTCCCCCAAAAAAGACCTATTCTGATAATAAGCCCTAAGTTGATTTTTACATGTGCACCCAATAAGCCCTACCCATCCCCCAAAATATAAGCTCTAATTAAGACGCCGTCCACTCTGGGGTGCTCAGGGTAGGGCGAGGTGATGAGTAAAAATTAAGCTGGGGGGAGGGGGTGGAGCTGCCCTACTACTTACCAGTTGCAGCCAGGCCTTGCACATCCAGACACCTGCCTTGCCGGCCCACTTCTTCTGCAGCTGCCAAGACCAGCAAGGCTTTCCTGAAGGCCTCTGCAGCTGATCAAGCTGGAGCTCTGTTATAGCCTGCAGAGACCTTTAGGAAAGCCTTGACTACTGCAGAAGAAGTTCCTGAAAGCCTCTGACAACGAAAAGGAGGTCAGGGGCAACACGCACAAGTGTTCCCCAAAATAACATATGGTTCCTTTTTTGGTGGCAAAAGACCAGAACTTATTTTTGGGAAAACATGGTATGTCAACTCATATCTCTGAATTGCTCTGTAAACCATGGAATCTCAGGAGATCCATGCACACAGACAGTCTATATCAGTGATGGCTAATCTTTTTTTCCTTGGGTGATAAAAGCATGCACGTGTGTGCCTACAACCATAATGCAATGCCACCCATGCACCTCCTGCCCCCCTGTGCATGTGTGAGCAACCACACTGCCCTGCACCTCTGCAAAGGCACAGGTGACCACCACCCCCTTCACTCCCTCATGCATGTGCGTGTGACCCTCCCATGCCCCATTTTTGGCCTAGCAGGCCTCCCTGAAGCCTCTGGAGGCCAAAAATGACCCATTTCTGGACTTCCGGTAGGGCCATTTTTTACCTCTGGAGACTTTCTTGGAGCCTCCAGAAGGGCAAAAACTGCCTCCCCCAGCCCTCCGAAGGCCAGAAATGGCCTCTATCCACACTTCCGGTATGCCTGTTTTTCACCCTCCCAGAGCCTCTGTGCGAGTTCTTTACTTACCTGGTGGGGCATGTGGAGACTCCGGGAGGGGAGGACAGCATGGGCATGCATGCATGTCTCCCGCATGCGTGGCAGAGACCTGAAAATCAGCCAACGGGAGGCACGTGTGCATGCGCGGTGGAGCTGACATAGGGAACAGCTCGCGTGCCTGGAGAAATGGCTCCATGTGCCACCTGTGGCATGCGTGCATAGATTCCACATCACAGGTCTATATCATAAATGAAGGAAGCTTTATTAGATACTGATCTGGCATTCAACAACAACAAGTAGAATCTAAAATGACGAAACCCTAAAAACCAAGCCCTGGAATTGACTTCAGGAAGAATATGGCATCAGTCATAAACACCATGGCTGCTTTCCTGGGAGCAGCCTGCCTCTTGTCTCCAGCCAATTCCAATGCCCTCTTCCCATTTTATCCATAAAACTTCCCTTACAACCCTCATCTTACAACCACTCCATCCTTTGGGGATGTGTGTTCCACTGTTCCAAGTTTGTTTCCATTTTTTTTGTGGTTTATCATAGTGTTCACAGTGCATAGTCTTCAGGCACAGGCTTTAACTTAACAGACATGCACTAATAGGGTGGAAAAATTGAAGTTTTAATATAAGTGTAATTTTAAAAACTCATTGGAAAGATTATACAAACAGAATACTTTCAAACAGATTTTTTCTTCTCATGTGTACACTATCTAGACTGGGATGATTTAAATTTTATCTCAACACAATAATATTGCTAGTACAAAGACCTCTAAAATTATTGTTATTTTCATTTTAACATGTATATCATTATAGTCAAATATCAATAACTTTAACACAGTGTGAGACTTTTAAAAATAATCTTGATTTGTATTCAGTATGTCTATACACATATGTCCATACAGATATGTAGTACCCCTAGAGTAATTCAGACATGTGACAAGTCATTAAGCAAGGACAACCTGTATTTACTTCAAGACTGGAGGAAGCTCCATATATGCAGTGGTGCATATAAATAGAGCTGCTTGTGACACTGAAGTTAACATAAGTGTGGACATTCAGGTATTCAAAAATCCCATATATGTATGGACATAGTGAATACAAGTCACGAAAGGTCAGGTTAGGTGTGCCTTGTCCAACAGCTGGAGGAAGAAAATGGTGAAGTTCAGCTGGGGGTGTCATGGATGATGGAGTGGCCAAAAGGACAGAGATTGGGGAAGGAGATAGGTAGGGGTGTATAGTTGAAGCAGGATAAACATCGCAGGGCAGCCGAAGCATTGTCTATCAGATAAACAATTTCTGAATCCATCCCTCCCTCTCTCTTTGTCTCTCATTCCTTCTCTTGCTATTGCCAGAATTTCACTGAATCAGTTGGCCAAAAAAGTGGTCTTTATTTGTTACACTGACCTTCTGGAAAATTAGTTTATGAACTGTGTTTAAAGGTAGGCTCAAAGCACACAGCACAGGTATAGCAGTCAGGATTGTTGTCTGAAATGTCTTCAGAGTGGAAAGACTGAATTTATTGTACAAAACAAGTCACAGCCATGTGGAGGTGTGCAATTCTCCTCATTATCTTCGGAAAAATGGGGAACCAAAAAGCACAGTAAAAAAAATTAAATTTTAATAATGCTAGTGATATTTTCTAAATCCTTCTTGACAGAAAGGTTCTCATTATTTTTATCTGTCTCAGTGTAGGGTTCTTTAATGCCATTCTCACAAATAGCCTTAGCCATGATTGTTTTCTTTTCTTTTTTTTCCTGTAGCATTCAAGGAAGGGAGTGGAGGATGAGAATACACACACACACACACACACACACACACACACACATTTTTATCACACATAAAGTGACCTAAAGTACTAATATTTTGGAGAGTGCATTTTCAGGAACAATTGCTGCAAATGTGTGTGAGGGGAGTATTTTTTTTCCTTTCTTGACTGAAAAGAGGTCAATATGGTTAAGGCAACTGTAGACAACATCATATAGAAAAAGTCATACATCCGAAGACAGAAAAGGGAATATATCTAAATGGCAAAATGATGTCCAAGATTTAATCATTCAGGTATTTTGAAATAGTTGGCTGATTGAAATCATAGTTAGGGTTGCCGTTTTTGCCTCTGTATTATAAGAGTTGGAATTGTACTATTTGGAGATTGTTCATTTTATTTTCTTAAAATTTGTGACATGTAAATGAAACCAGGGTTACCACAGTAATTATTTTCTTCCTGGTAGCTTTTTCTATGTGTACTGTATGCTATGACTAGTGAAATAAAGCAGATGACTTTTTTTTCTTCCTAGATTCAGAACCTAGGTTCTGAACTCTATAATCAAATCAAATCTTTATTACAGCCAAAGATCAGCATAAAGAGGGTGGAGTAAAGTCAAATGAAAAAAAAATCAGAATCTAAAAAATAATCGTAATTATAAAAAACTACAAGAGGTAAAATAAACAGCATACATGAAACAAACATCTGTCTCTAAAAAGAGGGATAGGAGCATTAGAGGATGTAGGAGAGCATAGAAATTAACATGTGACAGACTGAATTTATCACCATACAGAGCACTCTAGTATGACAAACTAAATGCTCATTGAGATTACTTTATGGCACAGGTCAACATCTGATGGATTTTAAGCACTGCTGCGAAGATTATAACATTATATGTTATAGCAGGGTTTATATCTGAAAGCAGCAGGGAGGTATAGAACTGTCCTGTGCACATTTATGGATATTTATGTAATAATGGTGAGATGAGGCTTGTACAAGTGTCTCTGTAATACAAGCACTGGAGAAGCATATGCTGTGTTGTTTCTATGTGACCTGAGTTACAGTGGTATTATCTCTCCAGGTATAGAATCTTCATGTATCAGCTTTCAATGACAACTGATGGGTGGGCATGACTTTGTGCCAGAGTAAAGGCCCTTAGGGCTAAATACTTGGAATTTAGTTTGTTTTAGGTGACGCAGAGTATTTGTTGGATTTACTGGCAATAAATGTTGGAGACCTGGGTAGATCTAATGGCACTCTGTGTCTGTTAAATGCTGTATAATGAGTGTTTTGGCCTGATCATACCTCATGCTGAGTAGAAAACCTGGAGACGAGCTCAAGGATGAAATTTTGGTTTTCACTGCTGTTTTTCCCCATGTCGACTGAAAGTAATCCCTCATAGTTAATGGGGCAAGTCTAAGGAGAAAAAAGGATAGTTTGAGCCAATAGTTGAGTATGGTCACCCACACTCTATCTTTCGTTTTCACGAGGCATGTCTTTAATCTCAGAGAGGTATTAAAAACATCTTTTGGGTGTTGAAGAGCCAATCTTAGGAACTTGGACAGAACAAGTTTCAGTAATGCAAATAACTTGACTTCCAATAATTTGAGTGCTGCAAAAATGTTCTCTTGAGGAATTTAAGGATAGCAGATGAGCTGCTCTGTGCATGTCAGTGATAGAGTCTCCATGGAGTTTCATACTGTTGGCCAAATAAGACTATTCCTAAGTATTTGAAACAAGGACCCCCAACAATCTTATCACTATTGTGCTCCAGAAATGGCACTTGGCTTTTAGGCAAATGTCCCTCACACCCAAGTAGAGAAGTGAGCAGAGGTGCAAAGATCTCTTTGCCAAACAAGGGCGTAAATCTCTTGATTAGTGGCACCTGGATGGAACTTTATTTAAAAAGCGGCTCTGATTTTGTTTCACTTTCCTGGAAACAATGTCTGAGTTCCAGCTCTTGTTCGATCTTCCTGCTTGTGTAAGAAACTTTGAATCTCTGTTCTGGCTGACAACCCTCACCTGGTTCTTGGAATCCTAGACTGAGTTGTATTGAGAGGAAATATTGAAAAGCTGTATTTGGCGGCTGTATTCTGCCATGGTTGATGGATCTACTTTTTTGTCTTTAGTCGACCATTTCTTCCCCTGAATTAAATGACTTGTCTTTTCAAATATTGGGCCAAGTTTGTTTTCACAGTTGTCAACATGTATCAAATTGTGGAATTAGTAAATTTTCTGGGTTTGTACATACAGTAATAACTATAATTGATATTCAATATACATAACCTGTCATTTCAGTTCAAATTTCATTTTCAGGATTTTCTGAATGTTTTGAAGTATTTTTTTCTAATATTTTGGGGGGTGGCGTAAATAACCACAACATATGGTCCTATTTTGTTCCTACATTTCCAACATAAAAGACTAAGTTTGTCTGCCAGACTGTAATTCTAGTGGAATATTGTTATGTTCTGCTTTCTCAATATTCTCTTCTTCCTGGACTATTGACTGTGCTTTCAATCACCATTTTAGCATGGTTGTCTAGGCATAATTTTCTGCCCCATAATGTGGTACAAAACTTTATTCCTTTCAGCAAAGTAAATATCCCTTATTAAATCTGAATTAGCCTTCATTGTGATTTCTGTGGTCTCTCCATTTTAGAATAGCTATAGAAACTAAATGCTTGGACAGGCCATCAAAATGTAGGATATTCAGACCTACATGCATTGTAATCCAGATTGTATTTTATGAGCATCTTTCTGAAATTTCACTACAAACAGATTTGAGAATGAGTAGGATGATTTGATGGAAACCCTATTCCTGCCCTTGATCCTAATAATTCAATCACTACAATTACTTTGGATGTTTAAGATTACATTTTTCTATTGTTAATTTGTAACAATAAATTTAAAATATGTTCTATTTAATTTGGATTTGTCAGTTGGTTTGTTTTGTATATGAATAGATTTTCCTTAACAGTCCATTTTGGTTCTTGGGGTAGGACAGGACAGGATAGGATAGATCTAGTCTATTTGGGCTCAATTGTAGTCATAAATCAAGGATTACCTGTATTGCACAAAATAATGTAGAAGATTTTAACCTGGAATCTTAAATGTTTTATCCTTGATGAATGCTGCTTTGTTCATTTCCTAAAGGATTTTAATCCTTTAGTTTAACATAAGAATAGCTTAAGTATATCATATAATGATAGGAACAGTATACTGTATTTTGAAATTTCTGCAAATATAGCCAAACTGAAGATTTCATCTCAGAATGGATGCATAAATTGTAAATATGTAATTCTGTCACATTAAATTCATGCAAAGCAATAGCATTGGCAAGACTATAAAATATAGGCTTGATATCTCTTGGCCTGGAGTTTATTTTGAAAATTATCTTCCTTTATCCTTGAAGGGTTGATGTTTTAATGTACACAGTTTTTCTCCACCCTAATAGAGCATATCAGGAGTTACCTTTTCTACTGTCAATTTAGAAGTCAAGCCAATCTTGCCCATTTTTCTGTTCGGTGGTTTCTGACAAATTTATACTAAAAGCATATAAGCAGGATTCTAACAAGGATGACCCAAAAACTAATGGCTATTATTAATAGTAGATCTAGAAATTATATATAATACACAGGTTCTGCTTAGTGCTATTTGGATGAATCCATGATTAAAGATTTGTTCATTCAAATCAAGCTTTATAAATCCCGTTCTTTTTCCAGAATAATAAAAATCAATAATTTTTGCAATAGCTCAATCTTTCCTGGGTTGTGGAAATCTGGAATAGATTTTGTCCAGTGCAGTTTATTTGGAAAAGTTTTCCCCTATCATTTCTGGTGACACATTTGCTCAGAGAACTTAATGTATAATTTTATTCTCATGGGTACACAGTCCTGTTACCCAAGTCTCTGAAAAACTTTTTTTTTAATCTGAATTCGTTGCCCAGCTTTATTATAACACCAGTTTGTGAGTCTGTAGGAAAAACTTTGTGAATTCTATATGTAGGCTGCACAGAATCAACAGATAATTCATCTTAATATCAGCAATACTGTGATTCATAATGCAAACTGGGAGCATCCTTGAAGTTTTAGTCACACATTCCTTTTAATTTGGCCATGCACTCTTTTAAAGCTACAGTGTGCTAACTTAATAAAATGCAGCATGCAAATGCACAAGTTTTTGCCTTCAGGCATTTAGCCATGATGTTTCCGTGGTGTCTCCTTTCAAGTATATATTCTTTCTTAAATTATTTACCCTGTAAACATGCTTTGCATTTTCAAAGGAGGCTCTGGCTTCCCTGTCTGAGGGAGTTTGCTGAGGTTTTTTAGGTGAAAGGAATCCAAAGTTACA
>JANHFT010006886.1:0-33851 GCA_032467955.1 Pseudoxenodon macrops | reverse complement strand
TTTTCAAAGGAGGCTCTGGCTTCCCTGTCTGAGGGAGTTTGCTGAGGTTTTTTAGGTGAAAGGAATCCAAAGTTACAGATAGCATTTGTTTTTGTTTTTTTGCTAGTGAATAAGCTATGTGGTTTTTTTGCAGATGATGGTGATCCTTACTTTTTTTCTTTCCCTCCTCCACTTGAAATTTCTTGTTGCGTTGCCTGGAGCTATACCCACTGGCAGTGTCTGGCTGTGACAGTATTAGAAACCTCTTTACAGATGGGCCCTGTCAATGCCAACTCCATTGTTCTGCCATCTGAGCTGGTTTGATTACAGAATGTTACTGAAATCCCACTCAGTGCCCCCAATTCGTTTCTTTAGTGCTCTGGGTTGTTGACTTGCAGTCTGAAATGTGCTACTGGCAGAATCAAAGTTTTTCATGGTCTGTTCTCTCCTGTTGCCCTCCAAAGTGGAGCTTTACTGTTCCAGCAATATTTCCAAGATGTTATTTGCTCTGCTTCCCTAGTAGTGAAGCAATGAAGCCAACATAACTTTTGCAACAATGGAAAAGAATCTTATTATTAAGTAAAATATAAAGAATAGTGATAATTCTGAAAAGAAGTTTTGATAGCACCCTTTCTATTTTATGATTAATTTGTTCTGTTCAATGTTGTATCCTTAGATGCAATGAGCTAGCTAATTCAAATTCCTCGAAGTTAACCTTTGATATACATATCCTACATTTGCACTTTAATGGAACATTTAATTAGCAGATATAGGTGGGGGTCTGCAAAGATTTGTCTTCTTATGAGGAGGATTTTAGAGACAAGTTTGCCGATTAACTAATCTTGCAATCAAGTGTGCAGCCAGAAAATCAGAACTGAAACATGTGAAGAGATAATTTCGTTTATTCTTTCCCCTGTTTAATTTAAGAGTACTGAAACACCAATAACTAGGTCAGATATGAGGCAATGGCTTAAGAACGCTAGCGTCTTGCATTTGTCCAAATATGTGCTCAAATGAGGAAATATCATCCACGCTTAATCCTCTGCACATTAGCATTATGGATGCCTTGGAGCTCTCATCCCATACAGACAACGGTTGTCAGCCACAGTTGTATTAGAGGCATATTACTCTATTTTATTTAAGGCTGAATTTAAAAGACTTTTCATGTTTTTCAATGTGCTTTTTTTGCCCAGTTTCAATTTTCCTAAGGTATTTTTCCCCCCCACAGGATCGATGAGACTGAGCAGACAAATCTGCAGGCTGCTTTTCATGCAGTTAGTTACTTTGGTCAAATAGTTGTCTCTCAGGTGTTGTTTTAGAGAATACCCCATATGAAAAGGGAAATAAAATAACAAAGAGAATGAATGAATGAAAAAGAGAGAGAGCTCTAAGCTCAGGTGTTAATCCACATTGCAAACTAATAAGAAGCAGAAGTCCCTTTAATTAGCTTTAGTTTGTTAGACTATTAAACATGGTTTTTTTTCCTTCTAAGAAAGAGAACTCTGCTCATTTTGGCAGAGTAAATATTGCCTGTTAAGTTTGAATTAGCTGTCATCGTGGGAGAATTAATGCTGTGCTATCCTTTCTAGTGAGGAAAGGAAAAATAAACGAGACAGATCTTAGTTTAGCTTTAAGTGATAAATGAGGACAAAGCAGGCCATTCATCTCCTGCTAGCAAAGTGGACACAAGCACTAAAGCAGTTTTGCGGAAGACGTGTCAGCAAATGTGATCATTTTGTAACCTGTCAGGAGGATAGAGAGCTGGTCCTTTTAAAGTGTCACAGGGGAGTGTGTTTGTCTGATGTGACAGTTTTCATCCATCCATTGACTTTTTTTTTTAAGGTGAATGTTGGAGCAAGAGGGAACACTGTGAAAAAAACAGGGAGTGATCTGAAATTGATTTAAGACTTTATCTTACTTTCCAAAGCATCTTATCCTATTTCCATTAGTGTGTGTGTATGTGTGTGTTAGGGAAGAGTGGCGTACAAGAAATTACAATTTATAGAGTTTACAATTTGCAATCTTAAAAAAAACTTACTTTTTTTTGGTCAAATACATCAGTTTAACTAACTGCTAACTAAGCCTAATAAATTTATTTATCCAATTTCATTGAAACCTTCAATAAAACTTTCCAATATTTATTTTCTTTTTGTGTCTGACTCTGATTATATGATTATATTCCCAAATCATCCCGACTAATATCTTATTTGAGGTATATAGATTAAAACACTATGTTGGATTATTACAAATATATCCTACAAACAGTCCTGATTGTTCAGTCATAATTATTATGTTTGATATGATTTACACTTATTCTGTTTTAAGAGCTCTTAAGTTGCTCATTCTCCTTTAAATAGTGATGTGTGATTGCTTGTATACTAACAAAATAAGAGATTCATCTCTGCAAATGGTGAATAACACAGTGTTATTGCTTTCTGAATCTTTTTATTGCTCCTCCTTACTATACAACAGGATAAAGCTTGCCTTATTACTCTGTCTATGCTACTGAGACAAAGATGGCTTTTAGAGCATGAAATCCACAGTTTGACACTTGCTTCTTTATAATAAATTATCCTTTTCCTCAAAACTAATTTGGTATTTGATAACAGTAATTGCATCATATTTCCATCCCGATAATGCTTACTTCATGGAAAATGTCTTTTCTATGGATGAAATGGCAAAATTATTTCAGGAGGTGCATAATGGTTTATGGCATTTGTAGATAATATGTCAAAATTCATTTTTCTATGCAATCCAATAGTCAGGATAGTCTTAGATATATAAATATATGCAGATAATCCTTGATTTACAATCATAATTGAACCCCAAATTTATGTTGTTAAGTGAGACATTTGTAAAGTGAGTTTTGCCCCATTGTACAACCCTTTTTGCCACGGTTATTAAATGAATATGGCTTCCCCATTGACTTTGCTTGTCAGAAGGTTGCAAAAGGTGATCACCAGGTTATGTCAACAGTCATAAATATAAGTCAGATGCCAAGCATCTGAGTTTTGATCATATGACCATGGGAATGCCACAATGGTTGTAAGTGTGAAAATTGGTCATAAATCACATTTTTCAGTGCCATTGTGACTTCAAATGGTCACTAAATAAACTGTTGTAAATCAAGGACCACCTGTATATAGATGTATGTGAGCATGTGTGTCTCTAGGTGTGTCTATGTGTCGTACGTACACAGAGAAAGTTTAGAAGACTAAACAATTATTTATATAATTCATGTATATATTTTATAGGCTAATCTGTTAAGGAACTGATAGCCAAATTAAAATTCTTGGGGCCTTGCACTTTTTTCTTTAAAATGTATATCTGGAAAGAGGACTGATCCAGAACTGCGGCAAAGGCAAAAGAAGGGGTATGTGTGTGTGTGTGTGTGTATGCGTGTATCACTTTGTTTCATTTGGGGCTAATCATTATTTTATAAAATACAAAAAAGAAGGAAAAAGTAGTATTCCAGAAAAAATAAAAGATAACGGAGAGAAAAAAAGCGGAATTTAGTTTGCATCATCACCAGCAAATTCATCTTCCATTAATTTTCTATTCTTAAATACTTAAAAAACTAAGAGATGAAATTATCTACTCATTCCTCGGAAGCAAAAATAAGCAAAATAGCAAATAGTCTTAAAGGCTACTTGTCTATGTTTTCTATGTATATGTGCATAGAAAATCAGTTGACATACACATCTTTTATTGTCTTTTACCCCTTTCTCTTTTTTCTCCTCCTAGAATCATTCAGAACCGGATTTTGCTTGTTATCTTGGCAGTCATCATCATCTTTGCAGTCCTGATGGTTATTTTTTTTAATGTCAAGAAACATTGATATCTTTGTTCTTTGCTAACCGGCAGCAAACCGCTTCAGAGTCATGAAGACAAAATGGTGACACGAATCATTCTCTTGCACTGAAATGGCTCTCCTTCTCAAAGCCCACAGTCGAACTCTGGTGCAAATAGCAGAAGGGTATGTGTCATTATTGGCTGCATGTTGATTAAATAATTGTCTTTGGTTTAGCGATATTTCATAATAGGAATTTCCATATTTAGCATATGGAACGGCAAACATCATGATCAGATATGAAGACTGCCGTCATAATTACTGAACTAAATTTAAGGGCAAATTGTTTACATTGATAATGACAACAATTGACACACACAATTTGAATTGGTATTTAAATCTTTATCAGAACCCCTTTTATAATCCTGGAAATAAAGGCAAATAAATAAATAAATAAATAAATCCATACCTATCCCTTGTCATTCTCCTAATTCTCTAATATAACTCTAAAAGCAAAGAAGTTTTTAATAACTTTTTACAGCTTTTTTGAAAGTATGATTTAATGTCCACGGCGAACTTAATATTTCAAAGTTTATCACTTGGATTTTCATGTTCTGAACTGTCAACTAAGTTTATTTTGCAGTTTTCCCCATGACCATGACATTACACAGTTAGTTTTGCTTTGTATTATTGTTGTTTTAATGTGTATGGAGTTCACATCAAGAACATACTGTTTAATATATTTAGGAGATCATGGATCTTAATCAGTGGTGGGATTCAGCCAGTTTGCAGTTCAGGAGAACCGATTGTTAACTTTCTGAGCAGTTTGATGAACTGGTTGTTGGAAGAAAACATTAGGGCAGAGAACCAGTTGTTAAATTATTTGAATCCCACCACTGATCTTAATGTAAGAAAATAATGTCATTTAAAAATCTGCAAATTGTGCTAGAATCAATGTGCTGGTACTGTGGTTAAATGAATACTCTGAATGAATTGTATCCAAAGGTAATGTTAATTTGCTTAAAAAATGTCTTAAATTAATGTTTTTGGATAAAATCTGTTCACATCAGGCTCTGTAAAATAAATTAAGCCAGATTTCACTTATCTTCCCTTAGCCTTGTTTTGATAATGATTTTACCTTCTCATCTCCAGCCCAGTTTACATCATCTGCATTTGGATACTGTATTGTAAGTCAAGTCCTCAACCTTACAACCTTTTATAACCAAGGCAAGTTTACTGTCTAGTCTATGCAGGAATATTGTCCAATATTCCTGAATAAACTAGATAGTTTAGATAGGATGACCTCAAAATCATATTTTCAATGAACATACATATTGCTTGAAAACTCCTATTACTGTATTTAATATTATGTGAAAAGCTTTTTTATGTTTGTGCACTTTTAATATATATGAAATAATGGATAAACTCTACATATTCACACCATCCATTAGACATAACTGGAAATAAAATCTAGCATTAAAACTGATTTTTGTGTGATTTTCCCCTACTCATCCATGTAATTCAAATAAACAGCTTCCTCCACCGCCCATAATAATTGTCAAGCCCACCATCTGTGAACTGTGATACTATAACATAATATCCACACTTACTAGCGTATTTACTTTATTTGGTTCCCAATTTCCCTGAATGTTGGGAACTATGGAAACTGTGTTTTCCAATGTTCCTTGAATTCATTGGGCAAGCAGGAAGTTTTCATGATAACTTTTTAAGTTCAATATTTATTTCCAAAGATTTAAAATTGTTATGGAACAAACTAAACCATATTACAGAGGCACAAAATATTGGCAATCAGCCGAAGGTCATAAGAATCTAATAGCTTTATTCTACCTAGTATTTAAAAGAACACTTCCATGATATCCTTGTTCAAACACTCTGGAATGGAATGTAGCCCTAAACATGTTTACTATACCCAGAAACAAAGAATTGAATGAATTTTATGTTGATGTAGCTGAGTCAAATAAAACTAGTGTAGCTTAGTCAAGAAATTCAAGATGAAGAGATTCACAAGAGAAATGTTGTTTATGGAAAAGGGTTAGGGCATGTATGTCTTCAGATAAATCATTTAAGTTGTGTAAACAGAACTATAGCTTTTACCTTCTTAATAATAGGGAAGGGCTGAGTTCATGAGTTCTGGGCAAAAGGGGATGAAGCAGATGCTTTCCAGTGTTAAAAGTATGTATCAAAGCAGGTCAGAAGATGTACATTTTCACAAATCCTTTGTTCTGAAAACAGCTACTGTAAATATAAAGTTCAAAGAAAATATATTAAATTGTGTTTACAGGCTATTTGCTATTGCTTGTCATTTTTCTGCCTCTTAATGCCAGTGGTGAAATCTGCACTTAATCCTGGTGATATACATTCAGCTAGAATCTTTTTCCAAAAAGATTTCTTCTGTCTTATTTTTAAAAATGTAACTATAACAGTCCCTTGTAGAAATGCAAAATAGATCTGAGCATTTATTTTAAAACCTCACAGTACTTTTACTTCCAACTATTTATATCTTTGCTAATCACTTATACTCCATAGGCTTCATAAAACAAATTTGTCACAGTAACATTCTTGTGTTTGATGATCTGATAATCAAGCCAGTGCTTCAGTATATAGACCTTCTGTGATGTGTTTAAATGTGCTGATTTCTAAACATCTTACAGAAGCCATAGAAACAGTTTATGTATGAATTTATTTTAAGAATATGTAGGACTAATCCAAAAAATTTAACATAACTAATTATTTACTGATGCTCTGCTTCACCCAAACTAATGAATACATGATAAAGTCATGCGTTTTATGTAAACCCACAAAGAAAAATCTCATTCTCTCAAGTATACCTCAGTTTAGATATCAGATGTAGATTACATGCTTAGGCATCACATGGTTAGAAAGTGAGTCAGACTGAATATAAATACAGCACTCCTTTGTTGTTCATTAAAGCAGCCTGGTTTTTTTTCAGGCTTCTATACAACCACAAAAAGATGCCACTGCTTTAATGTGACACTTATGCAGTACAATTTTTTCAGACCTCTACTGTAGCCGGAGAAAAAAAAAATCAGGCTGCTTATTGAATAGCAGAGAGGTGCTTGCTCCTGCTTGGCCTGGAGCACTTCTTCTAAATTATTTTCAAAGTATGTAATCCACTGCATATTGTACACTCCCTAAGCAGTTGCACTGACTATAAATTGACTCCTACACTATGTTCCATCCATCAACTGAAGATTTGGCTAAGCATAGTTTAATATTTTCTATGTAATAAACACCTCATTAACAGAAAGAAATACGTATATGAAGAATTTAGAGGTTCACTATCAATCTTGATTGAAAGGAAATAAGCACCCATAGCTAGGCAGTCACTGTTTTCATTTCTTCAAATGAAATCTTAGAGTTACTTTTATCCTCAACTGAATACTTAGGGTCATTGTGAAAGTTACCCTAAATAAGCTGCTTCCACAGTACCTCAGAAATTAAACCCAACTTCAGAAAAACTATGCCTGCCAACTCTATTACCACACAGGTTCTGACTTCCAATGAACATATCTGCCATATGACTTCAGTCAACAAATGCATCAAATGAATGCAAACATAACCATTGAAAAGCAAATGGTTCTAACACTGCAAAGCTATTACTGAATTATGCCAAATTAAGACATCTTAATGTTAATTTAGTTTTCTAGTGTGTATATTTCTATTTGCTAAACAATTCCACAAAGCAAAACACTAATTCTGTACTGAGGCAGAATCAAACAGTTTAAATAAAGATGCTTGAGTTTTAAAGAGTTTTTAAATGCTCTACATTTGGGGAAAATATCAAAAAAATGTAGCTGGACTGACGTCAGTTCCCATCTCGGGGATACAAGGCCATTTGGTATTCTGTTTAAGGCAGTCTGGATTGTCTTATTTTTGCAGCCAGCTTGGTGGGGGGTTTTCTTTGCTGCTGCTTCAGAGCATGGAGCTTCAAAGACTGAAATTAATGGTGAACAAAATTGTGCGGCTCTGACCATCCCATGCGGGGCAAACCCATTGAGGGTTGTCATTAAGGAGAGAAATAAGGGGGAGAAAAATCTTGCCAGTGCCTTTAAAAAAATTCCTCATCAGATAATGACCTCAGTGATTGGGTTTTCGTTACCAAACAGCACCCTGAGATTGTCCCACAAAGAGAGGGAGAGAGAGAGAGAGAGAGAGAGAAACTGTGCCTCTCTCCTCTCTCTCTCTCTCTCCCTCTCTCTCTCTTTCTCTCTCTCTCTCTCTTGCACATCTTTTCTTTAAACCTGTCAGATCATTTCAGTATTTCAAATCCGAGGAAAACAGCCTGCCTGCTGCTGTATTTGAAGTTGTAATGGTGTCAAAAAGTCACGACTGACTGACAGCCGTCAGTCCCAGAGGAGCTCATTAAATCATAAAAACTTGACAAGGAAATAATTGAGCATCACTGGCAGCTTGGCGCCTGTTTAGACATTTTTATTTTCTTTCATTATCAGTCCCCACCATTATGTTCATTAACAAATTGCATTAAACAAATGTCCAGGGCTAATGATTTGTTTATCATGTTATTATTGTTATTATTACATCTATTATTATTATCATTATTTAAACATTAGCTGTGTCATCTGGTATCTCAGCAGCTTCATGTTATCATCTGACTGAATATTTTTCCACTCAGAGCTCTGGGTACTGTTGGAATATGAAATAGATTATTCATTACCCTCCTCTTTGCCACTGATTTGGTTTCATGTAGCGTCTTCCACAGAGAAAGATGAAAACTTGTCAAAAATAGGTTATATCTTATTCTAAGGGCAACAATAGCAGCAGGTACAGGCACACTTTAATATTTAATTAAGGTTGATGTTAACCCCTTTAAATGACTTTTGCTGTGAGTTATATTCAAGCGCAGAACACAAAAATAATTGTACTTAATTTGCAACCAGCAACTGTAGGCATTCATTTTAGACTTTCTGGAAATGTTCAAGAATAATTTTAAATAATAAAATATTGAAGCATAAATATTTATATATTTTCTCTACCCTTGGATTAAACACTTCAAGACTACATGTATAATCTCTTTTATTTTAAGCCTCCCACTAGAAATCTAGAGAGCTCTGGTGACAGAAAGAGTTACACGTGAATCCCTGAAAACTTTTGTGGCAGTCGTAATAAAATTCTGTTATTCATGACAGACGAACTGCTGGGCATGGGTTTTTGAACAAGGAAAGTTTTGTTTCAAGCAGCTGCAATTAAATGCCTCTTATTGGGAGGGGGAACAAAAGATTTATTTTTAATTGTGTATCCTTGTATTGCCTGCTGATGGTAGTACTAATTCCTGTGGTGAAACAGAAAGAGTTGGGTGGATGAACAGATCTAGCTAAAATCTATCATATCATTTGAGAAGGAGTTTATACATCATATTCTAACCTAAGAAGAATTACACATGTACCTGGTTTCAGCAGAATCATATTACTGATTGTTCTTGGTCTGTTAATCGTTCCCAACTAACTTTGGTCTATCTAGCAACAACAATTGTGCAATGTATACCTGCTAGTCTGAACACTATAATTCAAGGCCAAGCAGACTCCATAGTTTTGTCATACATCATGCACCTACTCAATCAAACATGCTTCATAGCTCCCTGTGGGATATTATGGAGATGCCAAGGACCAGTGATGCTCATTTATACATTAGCTGCATTTTCAAAGCATCAGCGGAAAGCAATTCAGAAAAATGATGGCCTCAGAGAACAGCCCACAGTAGGGGAGAGACTGGTAGAAATCAGTTACCTTGTTCATTGACTCAATGATAAAGCCTGTCTTTTGCAAAATGTATCAGTACAATGCATTTGTGGAGATAGGGCCCCAAACAAACCAACTATTCTAAACTAGATATTTTTAAAAACTGAGGAAAAAAATGCCATTGTTAAAGCCTCCTTTGGTTTTGAAAGTATTTTGCCATGTTGTGCCAAGGACTTCATCAATGAAAATGAGTCCAAAATGTTTTTGGAAATGTCATGCTAGTTAAATTTATCTTTAGTTTTAATTGTAGAATGTGATTCTGAAGATCTTGCTTTTTTTCCATTCTGTGAGAGCATCGCTTTCATCATCAGTCCTTTCGGCCGCTCCACAAATCGCTTTTAAACATTTTTCTAAACTTCAGTTTCGGGAGAACTACACTCATATCAAAATTCCAAATAAATTGTAAAGTAAAAAGAGTTTAAAAAGAAATTAATATCAGGAAAACCGGCGAAAATATATACGTCTAGATGCTTCTTATATTAAAGGATTTATGAGCCTTCCCCATTAAGATTATTAAAATGGGATAGAATAAAAATGGTGATGCAATAAAATCCAAATTGAAATACACAGAAAGAACAAAAGCAATGCACACTATTTATTGAATTTGCTGGTAAAATACAATTCTTTTAGCAGCCCAACTAACTCACTGAAGGCATCATTAAGATACTAGCCCCAAGTCACTGAGTGCCCAGTAATAGACCAACTACTCTACCAGAAGTAACTGAGTATTGATCAAGTACCGTACTTTATGTGTTGGATGTGCAAGTCCATGTCAGCTAATTTGTGATAAACTTTCTGAGCCAGCCCAATACTCAGAATATTGCAGTTATATAACCTCAATGCCACTAATTTACAAAGATAAGGATGGTTAGGCTACCTCAGTCCATTTAAGAGATGAAATTAAGCACCGCTGGAGTTTACAGCTACATAAAGAAAACAACTAGCAGATTCAGAATACCTACCATTTCATTGGTTGCCACCAGGAGATGATCCTGTGTTACATAACATGGTTGGGAAAACTGAAGGATGTTATGGTGATTGGAGGCTGGTTTGCACCTGGGCTACAAATCATATTTGTGTTCTGAAATTCCACTCAAGCACCTGGAAATGCAGATCACAACTTGGTGGTTTTTGTTTTTACAAGAATGAAAGGATTGCAAACCCAAATACAGTGTAATTGTATCTTCCCTGATTTTTCTAATCAGTTAGAATGCTTTCACTACTTACACTTATGAGCTATGTTCCCAAATTAATTATATATGCATGTAGTACAAAAAAATCACAAAGGTGCAGTACTTATCACAATATTGGCAGTGCATAAACATTCCACTCTTACCAGAAATAAGGAAAATGGAT
This sequence comes from Pseudoxenodon macrops, assembly GCA_032467955.1. Lineage (NCBI taxonomy): Eukaryota > Metazoa > Chordata > Lepidosauria > Squamata > Pseudoxenodontidae > Pseudoxenodon > Pseudoxenodon macrops. The sequence continues at coordinate 22,928 of JANHFT010006886.1, read as the reverse complement.
GTGTCTTGAGAAAAGTAAAACAATTACATTGTTTTCCAAATAATTCATAGCTGTATCTAACTCTGTGTGTGTGTGTGTGTGTGTGTGTGTGTGTGTGTGTTTGTGTGTATATATAATTTAAAGTTGAACATATAAATAGGTACTCAACCTTGATTCTAAACACAACAAATTTTGTATCAAGTATGTTCAGAATATAGTTGAACTGAAGTTGTTGTATTTGTTACCTATAAATAATGAAGGCATCTAGAGGAGTTTTTTCTTTAAAAAAAAACCTGTAGACTATGATACAGTGAACTTGTGCACTCAGTCATTCCCTTCATCGAAACAACTGCCTTTGGCGTGAATAACAGCTTGGCTGATATGAAGCACAATATTGATCTGTTGCTTGAGAAAGTCCACTGATAGTTCTTTGGACTTTTCCTGAGGTATGGCTATAACAGCTGAACACAAGAGGGATCTGCTGCTTCTATCTCTAGTCCATCCCAAATGAATTCAAAAGAAGACCAATCCAGAGAGGGTAAAACTGCTCTCAGTTTGTTTATTCTCTTTCACTTGGACATAAACATATATGTACATGTTCTCTATTTTCGTCTCGCCATGAGTCAGAACGAGTTCATTTCAGTTGTAAATGGTAAATGGGTTTAACTTTCCGGGTGAAATATATGAATGGCCAATAGGGAACCCTGAAGTCTTCTTTTGTTCTTTGTATCTGTTTAAAAGTAAACTCTAAGTCTAAAGTTAAATGGTATGGAGAGTACAGTAAATAAAAGTTTGTTTATGGTCAATGACTTTCCTTAGTTAAAAAATAATAATCAGAATGATAAATATAAAAATCAATCAAGCATGTATTTCATGGACTGTAGATAGTAGAATCAAAACAGGTATTTTTGTTCATATGAGGATGACATTCTGTTCTTGCAGAGTCTGAACTTATTAATTTTTGTAATAGATTGCAGAAAGTGATTTTATCCCTAATAGGTATTGAGGTAACCAGTAGAAGGTATCCTTGAGATTCACAATGGACTTGCATCGCACTGTTCTCATTAAATTTCAAGTTTCAAGAAGATATTGGTCAATAGAAAAGGCAAACAATTTTTCCCGTAGAGTATTTTTTTCTGGAATTAAATACAACCCTTCATATGGTTTTCTTCAAAGATTATCACAATTTCCTAGCCTGACCATCATTAAAATTCACAAAACTCATTTTGTAAAATGTGTTGTGCTATCAGAGTAACCATAAATGGTATTTAATAATGAATCTCTTAATGTTCTTTCTAAAATCTTGAAGCTTGTCAGATGTACATTCAATCAAGAATCACATAATCTATCATTCTGACTTGTAAAATATTAAAGGGTTTTTGGAAGGAGCTTGCCAAAAGGCTTATTCAATTGTCCATAAGTTGCCTAGTGGCATCTGGGCCCCAACTCTTCTACTGTATATGCCATTCATTATGCAAAACACTTTTTATTGGCCTCAAATTCACATGTGTTCTTTACAAGAATGTACCAAAATCTCTTGAGATCTTCAATACTATCATACAAAATTGCTTAAGATCTTGGCAGTGAACTCACCAATAGTTTGCAAAATTTGGCAATTTCATAAAATGTTAGCAATTTATTTAATTTTCAACAAATCATGCTAGCCCCTAGTCCACAATGTGAAGAGAGATTACTCCCTTATGCTTGGAAACAATGACCAGTTTATTGCTTGAATGTCCAAATCAACATTTTAATTGAGCCAAAACTATCATGTATAAATGGTTAATGAATGATACTGCATAATTCTTTCAGTCCGTTTCTGTAATCTATAAAGATTGTTTTACATTTTATTCCATTTTTTTTCTTCAGAGTATTAATTGTCCCATCCAGTTTTGTTTCACCTACAAACTTTATAACATTTGAAAGTTTTGGGAGCGGGGAGGGGGGGAGAATGCTAGTATGTTTTTGAGAGCAAAAGACATGACAAAGGACATGTGGCCTGAAGAATGTAATAGCTAGGCAACATACCAGTTACAATAATATCTGGCAAGGAAATTTAAGATTTTATATATCAGTTTAATACACTCTAGCAATTGGTTAATCTTGTTTCAGAAAAATAGACACCATACCTACCTACTAAATAAATCAATGTGTAAGAGACGATGCTACATTTTCTCTCTCTACATAATAAGAGACAAACTCCAAAGGTAATATCACAAATGACTCCCCAGTTATAATATTGTTCAGATAATCCTCACTTAATGATCACAGTTGGGCCCTGAATTTTAGTCATAAGTTGTTGCAGTCATTAAGCAGGTCACCATGTGAACTGATTTGATTTAATGACCATTTCTGATCACCGTCTGCCAGCAGTTTGACAGTCAAATCTCACCAGGCTCAAGGCGGACTCAGCCTTCCATCCTTCCAAGGTGGGTCAAATGAGAACCCAGATTGTTGGGGACAATATGCTGACTCTGTAAACCACTTAGAGACAGCGGTAAAGCACTGTGAAGTGGTATATAAGTCTAAGTGCTATTGCTATTTCTGTGATAGCTGTAAGGCATCACCTACCTGCAGTTTGATTGTCACCAGGCTCAAAGTTGACTCAGCCTTCCATCCTCCCATCCTCCCAAGATCAGTAAAATGAGGACCCAGATTGTTGGAGGCAATATGCTGACTCTGTAAACTGCATTGAGAGTGCTATAAATCACTATGGAGCAGTATATAAGTCTAAGTACTATTATTGCTATTAAGCAAACTACATGAATTTGTTCTCCTGAATAAGTGTTTTTTGCTGGAAACCAACAAAAACATTGCAATTCACAGTCATGTTTCCATATGACAATGCAACTGATCACAAATGCAAGCCTAAAGTGCCTAAAATGCAATCAGATGACCTGGGGGTGCAGCAGTTCTAAGGATAATAACATTTTTTTAGTCCATCATAACTCCAGTAGTTAGCTGAGTGGTCAATAAGTGACCCTACTCATTGCTTACTTTTTCAGTATTGATTAGTCTCAATGTAATTCAATTCACATTGAAATCAATAATAGATTTTTTATATTATATATATTATTTAATAGAATTAAAGTAATTTTCAAGCTGAATTGTCTCTTTCTTATCTGTGATGCATTCTTTACCTTGCACAATAACTTGCTAATAATGGTTGACCATTCTATTAATTTTTCCTACAGCTTTAGAAGTCAGTTATTAAGTTGGTGTGGAACAATTTCCACCACCACCCATCTTATTTAAAGCTCAAATTCATCTTCATGGCAGTCTCAGTGTGAGCTAAAATCATGCATTGACTGTGTATTGAAGATTTTGGAATTAATGGAACAACTATTGTTTCTTGTTCTCCACCCCCAATCTCTCTTTTTCTGTCTTTATGGTTCCAAAAATGTATTTTTATCTTTTAAACTGCAGCAAGTAAAATATGTGGAGTGGGAGGAATCAGGAAACCATTCAAGATCAATCTAATCCAACCACAAAGTCATTTGGATGACTTTGGGACGGTTACCTTTTTGGCACTAGGAAGAAAATAGTGGCAAAGATTTCTACTTCCTGTCTGGTTATCATCCATTTGGATGATACATCCTACCCACCTCAGCTGCTTAGTGGAGTAACACTAGATTTTTCAGGTGTGAGACCGAATCTTGTTTAGGCTGAGGGGAGAAGTCTCAGATTTTGAACAGATTACTAATAAATAAATTTATAACAGCCATAAGGCCAGAAAACATTGATAGGAATGCCAGTTTATGATGATTATAGAGACATTTCCACCCAATAAACATGACTGATTAATAGAGCAAGATTTTATAAAACATAATTCATAATTAATGTATAGTATGTACAGCCCAAGATTATATAATAGTTGTCATATCATATAGCTTTGAAGAGGGTTAATATAAATGCACATTATTAATTTGAAAGATGGAGTTCGCAACAGCAAGATGGCTCTCTCCTTCATGTCCTAATGGAGGACTTTCTGGTAAAATCTGTTTAGCTTTTATGGTAATAGGATGTTCTTCTGTTCCTAGGTTATCTAGATGATTTCACAATGTTCTTTCAATCCACTCCAGATCCATGCCAACAAAGCTTGCTATTTTTTCCTCTTTCTATAGCTTTTTTCAAGTAAAAATATATATAAAGAGCCCCTTTTCTTCAAAATAGCTTGACTGCATTTATAATAGATCAATATAATTCTGAGAATCCATATAAGGAAAAAACAAACCTTGCTGTTTTAGCACAATAATGTTAATATTGGAATGAGATGCACAATCCTAAAATTCCTTTTTGAATATGGCTAACAGAGAAGTCTCACCATTGTTCAAATGTGTGTGCGCGTGCGCGCGCGCACACACACACACACACACACACGTGTATATCTCTTATGAATTTACATGTTTCAGATTAGAGAGGCAGCCAGAAGAGAGCAGCATATGCACAACATATCTCTCAATAAAGAGAATTAAAAATCAATGGCTTTGTTGACAAATCAAAAAAGACACCCCCTAGTTTTAAAGATATTGTTGTTTAGCTCAGTAACTGAAAGTGCTTCTTGCCCTATTTGGCCAAGTATGTGTATCCTGAGGCGTTGATCTTCTAATGCATTTTTGAATAACAAAGGGATTTTGTCAATGAACTGAATTGTCTTTACACAGAAATAAATAACGATGCCATGACAGCTGAAGACATTATTTACTCACAGTGATTTGTATGAAAATGGATAAAATATTACTTTCCAAGTCTATTTCAGAGTTTAAAGATTTCTTGCCTGCTTTATGTGCTATAAAGAGTTTGTTTGGCGAGAGTTGAGAGCACCAGTGCTTTAAGCACCATAAGATGTTAGGAACCACTGCAGATAGAGTTTGCTTACTGTGTTTTTTAGTGACCATGAAAATTTGCAATGGTTGAGGGGAGGGGGGAAACCCCAAACAATCCTCACATTTACAGCAATTGCATCATCCTGTGATTGTGTGATTGCTGTTGGGTGCTTCACAACTGGCATGCATTGTACCATTGCAGTGTACTGCTCTCATGTGATTGCCCTTTGCATGCATCACAATTGGCTTCCAGCAAGCAGAGTTAATGGAGAATGTGGAAGTGAAATTGCAAGTTATGGTCACATATTGTCTCACTTCATGATTGTAGTGCAGGGGTGTCAAACTCAAGGCCCACTGGCCGAATCTGAGCCACAGGGTGTTTAAATCTGGCCCACAGGACCGCCCTGGAAACAGCAAAGGACCGGCCTACGGTGCCTCTTCCAGCAAAAACAGAGCTTGGGAAGGCCGCATGCAACCTTCCCAAGCTCCGCTTTCGCTGGCAGAGGTTTGCAGGAGGCCGTTGCAGCTGAAAACGGAGCCTGTTTTTGCTGGCAGAGCACTCAGGCCACAATGGGTGCCCTCAACATGAGTGACATTGAGCTGGTCATGTCTACCTTGTCTATGCTCCTCCTGCCCCCTGATGGAAATACAACCCTGATGCGGCCCTCAATGAAATCAAGTTCATTGTAGTGATTCACTTAACAATGGAAACAGGAGTGAAGTTGTATGTCTGGCATAGTAATGTGATTTTTCATTTAGTGACCATCGCCCTTAATGACAGAGTTGCAGGTCCCAGTGGTTGTTGGTAATGGGTAAGCAAGGACTAACTATTTAAATGTATCACTGTTTCTCAAAATAGCACTAACGGATCCTTTGGCCATTCCAAAATCTGTTTCTGACTGTGAAAGAACAGAAGTTTCTTTCTTTTTTTTTTGTCATTTGTCAGAAAAAATCAGAATTTTTAATGACAACAAAAATATTACTTGCTATTTATCATTACACAATCAGATTAATATTTCACTAATAGTAAGAAATTATGTTAAGATTCAAAAGTAGTAGAGGCTCAGTCCTTGTTAGATTATCTTTTTTTTTCCTTAAAAGAAGAAGCAATACATGGCTGTTGCTAGCAGGTACCAGAACTGAAATATCTGGCCAACGATAGCAGATATTAAAAATATTTTATACTAAAATTAGATTGTGGTTTATACAGAATTTAGCCCCATTAATGAAATAAGAAATGCCTTAACTTTGCTTAATGAATAAGTTTCAATCAAAGGCATCCTTGCAATTCTTGACATCACCCAAGTGAAATAAACTTTCTCACTTATTCCCTCTCACAGACATATTTATGATTACCTTTGCCTATATACTGTATATTTTTTTAAAAACAGCATAGTGGCTGGAGATGGTACAGTCTTCGCATAATGAACTTCAATCATTAATACTTCTGAAAATAAGATTGATCTACAAGTTTGTTTGAAGTGGCAATTGGGAGCTGTAGTGAAGGCAAATGAAGTAAGCTGTTGGAATCAATATAGAAACTGCAAATAGCAATCATTCCGACAATATAAAGAAATGTTATAGTTTCATTATATGTAAACTATAGATTTTAGTATTGTATGAATTATATAAACTTTCAGTGTCTTTTTTCTTTAGATAAGCACCATTTACATATTTCCTAAATGTATTTTGGAAGTCTTTTTTTTTAGAAATAGCAGTTAAAAATGTTTAGGAATATGATAAATTAAATAAATACAACTTGTCACTTAGTAAGTTGTTCCAATACAGGTAGTCCTCAACCTATGACCAGAACTGAGCCCAAAATTTCTGTTGTTAAGTAAGACACCTACGTGAGTTTTGCCCCATTTTACGATGGGAAACTGAGGTTTCTTGTCTTAGTTGTTAAGTGAATCACTTCAGTTGATAAGTGAGTAACCCTGTTGTTAAGTGAATCTGGCAACCCCATTGACTTTGCTTATCAGAAGGTCGCAAAAGGTGATCACATGACCTTGGGACACAGCAATGATCATAAATGTGAACCAGTTGCCAAGCATCGGAATTTTAATCACATGATCGTGGGGATGCTGCAAAGGTTGTAACTGTGAAAAACAATCATAGGTCACTTTTATCAGTGCCATTGTATCTTTGAACACTCACTAAATGAACGGTTGCTGGTCAAGGACTGTAATATGTTTTAACTTTTTTTTAAATACATACTTTAAATACTACTCCCCCCCTTTCTAATATTTCATAATGAAAAAAATGTGATTGGCTTGACAACAAAATTACTGAAGTGACTGAGAGTTTTTTGTTAATAAGTTACAAAAAATGTATGTTTAAGCAAAATGTAAAAATGAATTATTTTTGAAACTTTATTAAAGATGTCTACCTTGCACGACTCTTCTCCTGGTTGAGTGAGCAACAGTGCCATGAATCACTGAGAAATTCAAAATTGGGTTTATGATAATATTTGGTAAACACCTTGGGAGACAACAGGAAGACCCACAGCCTACGCAAAGCCTGGTAAGAGGCAGCTCAGGTCACAGGTGAGAAACATTTCAGGGTGCACCCTTCTTACCCTTCCAGAGACTAAAAAGGGAGGAAGAGACAAATACTTTCACAATAAAGATAGCTAGTGCTGATGCTCTTGGTTGTGCTTCTTGTCGTCTGGACTACCTCAAAGAGCTTATATCAGTCTCAAGATTCATCTTGATCCATGAATACATAGTATATAAATGGCTTTTGGACTTTTACATATCCTGCTTTTTAATAATAAAATGTATTTATTCATTTGTGCAATATATATGGCAGTCTCAAATACATGACATGGGTGGCTAACCATACTTAAAAACCAAGGCTAAAAACAATATAGCAAAATCATAAATAATACATACAGCAGCTGAGAAAAACCAACCAACAACAATTAGAACACATTTCAATCACAGCTGGTGAATGAAACAGCCAAATGGTGAATTTGGATGGCTTAATGTTCACATTTTATAGTTTACATTTTATAGTACTATAGCATTCAGTGTTAACTTTTCTCCATCTTAGTAAAACATATAATGTTATAGTATATGGTCCACATGCCAAACAAGGGCAATGCTTTAGCTAATACATCAAGTCCAAGCTCCACTTCATTGCACAAATGGATGTTCAAACTATGAGTAATTTGTCAACTGTCCTCATGTTGAAGCAGTCTTCAAAAGGTCTGTCTGCAGCTACAGGTTCATGCAGTTAGCATTGCTGTCAAGTGGTTAGTTGAGACATGTATTTTCCTATATGGAATTGGGGGATCCTCTTTACACAATTTTCCAGTTTTTATTCATCACCAGTGCCATAGAATGTCAAGCTTCATCTTGTCAGGCTAGAGTAAAACCAATTAAAACAGGCACACAAGAATCCAATAATTCCAGATGTGACTATATTTTTTTTACAAAAGCTAAGAAACAAGTATGAAACAATTCAAGAAACTATTGTGACTCTAATTCAAGACTATTAATAATGAGATTTAGTTCAAATATTTATATTTCTTTCACCTGAAAATGATATGCTAAGGGCCAAATGCCCAATTCTTTTAGATGGAAGGCTTGCTTTTCATTTCTCTCTTGTTTTGATAATGGAAAGATTTGATATCAAAATGTTTTACTGTAGCTATATGATAACTAACCTTAATAGAGACAAATTATACTTCAACTGGACTGATTCCGTATTCAGGATTTCATGCTGATACATAATTCTACCTCACTTATTCTCTTGGAACTGTTAGCATTTATGTCTCATTTCTGGAATGCTATATCCAGAGTGGTTATCTACCATCTTGATATTTTGACTCCTAACTACAAAGGAAACAATTCTTTTTCTGTTTTCAAGGCTATGAAAGTAATCATTGGGAATAGAACAAAGTGGCAAGGCTATCAGATGATAAGGATGGCGAGCTGTTCTGTCTAACATACAAAGAAACAGAACAAAATACCAAAATCACTATACAATATTCCAGTTTTGTGACTCCGTAGGGCCATATATTGTATAAATATATATATGAACAAAAAACAATAACTCCACACTACCTGGTGACAGCAATCAGTCAAACAAATCATTTGATGGGCTCCAACTGGGTACCCAAGCCCATTGGTAAACTTGAAAAGGAGTGTCAAAGTGCGGGGGCAGTCTCATCTCTAATGTTTCAAAAGGAGAGAGCCACCACAGAGAAGGATATTCTTCTGGGTCCCGCCAAATGTACCTCTTTAGGAAAGGGGACCCACAACATTCCCTGCCTCCTCACTCTGGTGGGTTGGATGGATGTAAACTGGGGAGAAGACGGTCATTCAGATAACCTGGTCAAGGTCTTATGGCATATATTGTTCTCACCACTTCTAACTATAGATGCAACCCATGCACTTTGGGATGAACACCCTTTGAATGATGCAGGAATATGATCGTATTTCTAGGGAAAAAATTTAGACTACAGGATTCAGGTGAACTTGAGGTCACAGATAAACCTCCAATGGCCTCAATGACCAATCTATTCTTCGCCATTCAGTCAGAACTGAAGAAGCTTCTTGGATGAGAAGCAAAATGTCTTCAAGCAAAACGAGAAAGTCCAGTTGCCTTTTAAAGGAAAGCACCTTTGGGATTTCACAGAGTTGCTGTGGATAAAATAGAAAGAGGAAAAACTATTAGGTATGTTTGCTTCTTTGATTTATTTATAAAATAATATAGGTGGGGGGGAAATAAAAACGTTATAGTTCAACTGAAGGTATAGGTTATTGTGTGACTTCTTATACCACTGAGGAGCATCTATCCTGTTCCATAGCCAATTCTAAGACTATTTTAGTCCTGTGACATCTTCCAAATCACTGTTTGTGATCAAATCTTTTATTTCCATGGTAGCTCAAAAAAAAAAATCTGTTTGATTTGAAGCAGTTAATGTTTCTCCCATAATTCTGTTTTTCAAGAGTGCTTGTAAGGCTGTCATTCTAATAATTTTTGGTACTGAAATGGAAGTTGGACACAAATTAGTATTCATAGAAATAAAAATGTGCTTCTTTTGATGCAGCATTCTTTGTAAAAGATGCTGTTTTGGCTGAAATTATATTTCAATTGATTATTAGTCAACCAATTCAACTGTGGCTTCAATTACCTTTTACTCAATACTAGCATATGGAAATGTTAACTGCTGAAAGAGCTATTAATTAATTACCTTAGGTATGTAACAAAGAGATAAATATCCATTCTAAGGAATGATCATTTCATGGTTTGTAATGACAAGCAGATTACATTTATCTGGTAATTTTGGTGTGGGAAGCGGCGAATACCACAAGGCATTTATATTCCATTTAAAATGTTTCTTTGCCTAACTCTCAGTAAATAGTACAAGTTTTCCTCTTTCAGTTAAAACTAATTACTGGCCTTTTCATGTATAAAAGGTAAAGGTTCCTCTCGCACTTATGTGCTAGTCGTTCCCAACTCTAGAGGGCGGTGCTCATCTCCATTTCAAAGCCGAAGAGCCAGCGCTGTCCGAAGACGTCTCCGTGGTCATGTGGCCAGCATGACTAAATGCCAAAGGTGCATGGAACTCTGTTACCTTCCCACCAAAGGTGGTCCTTATTTTTCTATTTGCATTTTTACATGCTTTTGTTTAAGTGTATCAAATGCCTTTCATTATATTTATCTGTGTATAATATGTTTTTGATTTTAAAAAATACATAATGTGTATTTTTTTAATCTTATTCTCCTGGGGGTATATCTTTATTGTAAATAAAACAAGTTCCAAAAGAAATGCATCATATACAGAACCAGCGATTTTATCTCACTCTGATTTCCTATCAAGAGATAAACATGCAGTTCTTTAATGGCCACGTTAGCAGGAAATAATGGGACTTGTAGCCCAACATGTCCCGAGGACTATTTGCAAAGGTTGAGATTCAAAGTTTTCTTTATCCCATTGCCTGAAGAATGAAAGCAGAGTCTGGTATTTAGGAACTAGGTCACAAAATTCAATAAGTAGTGTTGAGAATCATTTGCTTCCTGAGTATATGTATATGGAAGCATGAACGTCCTATCTAGCAATCTATATAAAAGGAAACGTGAACATAAAAAAAATTCTTGTTTTGTCTTCTTCTGATAGCTAAACTCACAAGATAAAATTAATATTAAAAAGCCTGCCATTGATTTGAATATCTCTATTGTAGCAGGTAGTCAATTAATATCAGAAATACTCATGCTTGCCCATTTTTATTTTTTGTTTTTAAAAAAAAAAGTTTTTAATGTGTTGATAATTAATGATAATAGTAATTTTACATATTCACTCAATATCCTTAGCTTGTACATTGCCCAGAGTTGCTTTTGGTGAGATGGGTGGTAATATAAATTAGACAAATAAGAAGAAATGTTACCAATTTTTATCATTTCTATAATCTGTGCTTTGTCTTTTGCTGGAGAAATGAGAAATTTATCATATCTCTTTATTTTAAAGGGCAGTATATGAGCGTACCTGTGTGGCAATATACAGAAATAAACATAGACTGATATAGTCAGAGGTGGCTGAATTTATGAATATATTTTGAATGGGAAATTTCTTATCAAGATAAAATTGCTTCTGATGTTTCATTGGAAACTATTTTACATGTCTAATTTAGTAGCTAATATCCAGTACCAAGAGGAAAAAAGTACATCTTTAAAAGATTTGCTCCATCTTGTTTGAATGCAGTGCACAATGAATTTGTATCCGCTGAGCATTCCATACTTACATTTCAAAACCTATAGCCCACTAAACGTGAAACTTTTGTTCAAATTTCAAGGATTTTGATCGCCCAAGTGAATAGACACTGCCTATTGATTTTTCCCTTACAATGACTCTTGGATAACCTATTTTCTCATTTATTTTTAACGACAGCTCATGAGATTTTACAGCAATTCTGCCCAACCTCCTAATATCAAAATCCCTCCTTGACCCTGAAAATTGTAATTCTGCTATAGATCACAGCTGCTGAATATTACCTTTTACTAAGCCGGTTAAATAAAATATGTCCAAATCACTAGATCCCACAGGCCATGCCTGAAATTCTAATTATACTGGGTCTGCATTTTTATACTGTACCACACAGAAAAAAGCACCAGGCTTATTCAAAGTCCACAACAAAGTGAGAGAATCCAGAATGTACTTCTAGTTTTGAAAAACTAAGGGAAAAATGGTTATGCAGCTCTTCAATGATTTTCCAGAACAACCTTTACAAAAAAACAACAACAACACCCAAATGCTTTTCAACTACTGAATGTAATAAAACCTAGCAATTGTGGTTTTGGTGTATCAGTGTTTGATTTGGATTTGTTTCAAAAAGTTAAACTCAAAAGGAGACTGGATAAATCAAGCAGAGATCTGCAGTGTCTTAGAGAAAACTGAAGTGAAAAATTGAGTGGCTTGGCATAGTCAAAATGGAAAGGAGAAAGAAAAGGAGACTAACAAGTATCTCATTTGCCCTGTGATTGGACACATAAGCAACTAAGCATCTATGTCTTCTTTTTGCCTGATGTTCAAATATATGAACTGCCTCACCAAGAACATCTATATCTCACCAGGAATGGGTAGTGTTCTTTCCAGGAAAATCACAGAACACGGCAAGGAAATAGTGTTTTCCTTCATTTCAATTGTCTCAAAATATCCTCAACTTCTTCTAACTCTAGTAAAATCAACACAAAAAGATACATGTCATTATCGAGTTTCTGAGTGCAATCTCTTATGACTTAGTCATCAGAATTATATACATTTCTTTAAAAAAAACTTTATAGGTTTTAATATCTGTGCATATTAAATTCTATATCGGTATGTTGTTTTAATTGGACACTTTTCCCAGTATTATGATAGGATCTTATTAGATTTTTTTCCTGTTGTATACAAACTACATTTTAATGAGTTTAATCTATTTTCTAACAGCATTATCAAACTGATGCAAACTGAATCCCCAGCCAACATATCAACAGCATCACTCTGTGCTTTTCACTGCATCAAGTTCCAGCTTTTTACCCTGATGGGAAAACAGAAATGTTGCAACTGTAGCAATAGGAAACTAGAACCTGGAACGGTGGAATTGACTCAAAGATGTCATCCTTTAATTGCAGAAGAGTTACTGAGCTTTCTGGGTGGGTTTCAACCATATCTGCTAATGTACTAGGAATTTTACAATCTAGAAAATACAGATATTTTTATCCTGTAATTATTTTCTATTACTTCTCAGGCATAAAATATTGGCTGAAGTGTCCAGGTAAATTAAAAAAAATTAAAGAGGCTCAGTGACTCTAACATCCAGATAATTAAACCCCTAGTCCAGATATTTTGAACTTTGGCCGCATCAGCCCAGCCAGAATTCAAATTTAAGAGAATTGTAGTCCAAATCATGTGAAGCATACCAGAAAGTCTACTCTAAATGTAGAAGGTAAGCTGTTAAATTTAAATATAGGGAACTCAAGTGGAACAATTAATCAGCCATGAAGCTTACTGGTTTGTATTGGTCAAATATCATTTACTTAGTTTTGGTTTATTGCCCTGCATGACAAATTATTGTGATTTATCAAACATAGATTTTGAAGGGAGGGAGGTGCAAGCTTTTGTAGCCAGGAAGCTTATTGTTATTCACACAATCAGCCAAAATGTTTATTTTTATTTATTAAAATTTGCCTGTTGCCCATCTTGTCCCAAGGTGATCTGGATTTGGCATTTTAAGGATCTGGGATAGAAGAAGTGCTCAATAAGTGGAATGAAATGTTATAGCTAACCTAAACACCTGGATGACTGTGAGACAAACAATAATGCATTATTATTATTTCTTTTATTCATTAAACAGGAAACTCAGTCAACTGAACATTCAAAAATGCATCACAAATACATTGACTGGTGCTAATGGTTGATCGGGGTTGCTGCCAGCATCCTAGGTATCAACCAAGTACCTTCTTAAAATATATGATGTTCCAAGTAGCGCAGTCTTTTGCACTTTCACTGGTGTTATTGCAGGAAGCTGCAATTTCTTAATGTATTTTATAAAATTCTTGGACATGGTACCAAGTGCCCTGATGTCAATGAGTACCAGGGTTACATGTTTCACCCATAGCCTTGTAGTGTCAATGGCCAGGTTGCGATATTTTGTCATTTTTTTCCAGTTCTTTTTCTTCGACTCTGGCCATCTCCTGATACAACTATATCAATAAACTGAACGCTTCGGCCCTCGACAACCATGATGTCTGGCGTGTTGTGTTCCAAATGATGCTCCGTCTGTATTCTAAAGTCCCACGAGATCTTCCCCTTCTTATTTTCAGTAACTTTTTCTACTTTGTGCTCCCATGACCTTTTGGATACAGGTGTCATATTTTTTATATAATGACCAGTGGATTAATTTGGCAACTCAGTCGTGTCTAGCTTTGTAATCATTCACATATTAAATGTGAAACAGTTTCGACTTTGTTGTTGCATAGTCGGTAATTTGGATTGTCGGTGGATTGCTTATTATTGTTGTTGTTGTTGTTGTTCATCACAGTCTGCCAGATGTTTAGACCAGGTTTAACACTTTTATCCACCTATCAATTTTTTTCCAAGAATGTGGGATAGGGAGAGGTTTGTACAATATTCATTGCAGGATGTAAGCTGTTCTAAGTAAAGCTGCCTTTTGCAATTGACTAGTGGTGATTTTGATGGTGTTTAAGTGCTTCTCCAGATGTTTTGGAAATTTTAGAAACCACTTCTGTTTGCAAATCTTTGTATTATGTACTTTTCTGCCATTTTTTCTCTTCTATTCTGCAGTCCTAGACTTTGTCTTTCTTATTAACAATTGTTAAATCTGGGTTATTATGTGGTATGTGTTTATCTGTTTAAATTCTAAAGTTCCAGAGCACTTTAGCTTCTTCATTTTCTGTTTATCTATTTTGCAGTTACACCAGTTCTTTTCAGCAGGCAAATTGTATTTTTTCCAGATATTCCAATGCACCATTGTTGCTATTTGTTGGACTGTTGTTTGTAGTAGTCCTGTGTGATCTTCTTGCAGCAACTAACTAGGTGGTCCATTATTATTATTATTTATTCTGCTTCTTTGCTGAAGTAGCATTTGCTGTCTGTTGCTGTTTTTTCAATTCTGGATTTGTATTATTATTTATTATTTTATTGCTTTTATATCATTGGATGTTCCTCACATAATTTTTAGACCCAGAGTAGTCTAAACACTACCATAGGATAATGTTTATGGCATTATGATGACAGGGATTCAACTCATCTGGAAAGCATTGGAAAGGCTGCAATATAAATGGACTGAGGTGAGAGATACCAATTGCTCTGAACAACTGACACTAGAGATGCAGCTTGGTATGGTTGGGTTCTGGTTGTTATTATTGTTTTTGTAAATAACTGATTCTGATCTGTTACAATCTGGCTTTTTGTTTGATAATCCAGTTTTCACTTCTACTTGTAAAATAGATACCTTCTTCTAGTTTTGCCCTGCATTTCCTTTCTTTGATCGTGCAATTCTGGAGATGGAGAAAGAAAGAAAAATCTCCCTTCATTAGAACAATATGTATGCCTGAATATCTATAGAAGATTTTGGAAATATCACCACTAATCTGGGATTGGATCAACTAGCTACAAACAACAATAGACTCAACAACTGGCTTGATCTCATTTCTGCAATACTTTAAACTCAATCTATGGTCTACAAATAAATGAACCCTTTTCCAACAGTGACCACAGCATGATTGACTTATCCCAAAGTATAACTTCAGAAAAGCCAACTATAATCTCATAACTGACGACCTCTTATCCCATGATTGGCAAACTCTGTTCACTGGCTGCAAGTGCTGAAGACCATTATAATACCATTTTGCACAAAGTCAAAAGAATCATCAAATTATATGTACCACTAATAACCCCAAAAACCAGGAAAAATAAATTATCCATAACAATAAGGAAGCTTCAGCCCCCCAAAAAACCCTCTGGCACAAAAACAAAACTGGCTACATAGCTAATTTCAAAAGTCGCTACAAAATCTTATGCCAACAGATAAAGGCAGATTGCATCAGTTATCACAGCAAACAAGAGGAAAACCTACTGCACACAAAATCCATCTGGGCCTTATATAATTTTGTTAACAACAAACTTAAAAACTCAAGATCCATCCCAACACTAAAAGGGCCAAATGGGAAAGTCTGTAATGATGAAACCATTAAGGCCAAACTCTTCAACACTTTCTTTGGTTCAGTCTTTGTAAACAGCAATGGCTCGTGCCCAGGGATGGGTTTTAACTTACCTCGCCACTGGTTCACTGCCTCCCGTGCCATATGGGCATGCCAACTGTGAAAACTTCAGCTTCAATACACGAGCACACAATAGATACAAACTTATGGTTAACCGATCCAAACCTGATTGCAGAAAATACGACTTCAGTAACAGAATTGTCAATGCCTGGAATGCGCTAACTGACTTTGTGGTTTCTTTCCCAAACCCCCAAAACTTTAACCTTAGACTGTCTACTGTCGACCTCACCCCATTCCTAAGAGGTCCTTAAGGGATGTGCATAAGCGCATCAGCGTGCCTACCATCTCTGTCCTAATATTACCTTTATTCGTATCCATTTCTTGTATTCATAATCATGTTTATACTTATATCTGTTATCTAATACATGCTTGATAAAAAATAAAATAAAATAAATAAATGAATGAATTTCATTTCATGTCCCTGCGTTAACATCAGCACATTGTCTTTAGGTTTTTGCTTGGCCTACAATGAATTATGTTAGCATTTCTGCCACTAACATTTTTCTTTTGCTATTGTTCAAGATTTTTAGAAAGAAGGTCAAAAAGACAAACACAAAGAGAAAAAAGATTGCATAGAAAAATAAATTTTGACAAAGGGAAAGGAGAAAAATATACAGGGAATATTTAAGTGTGCTTTGTGCTTTTGCGATCTATTGTATCTCATCCTATTCCAGATGATGTTTAATTGTCTTGTAAATGTATTATGTGCTGGCTTGTATTTTGGCAGTAAGCATATTTTAATTTGGATATTATAGAGCAATATACAAGGAGAATTTATTGTGCCACAATCTAACTTACTGCTACAGAGTATTTAATGACCCTTGGGTCTGGTCTGTCTTTTATCTGATTTGCTCATTCTTTGCCAATATCATGCCACAGAAGACAAATGTAAGAAAGCAGGAATGATCTTTGTATATTTTCCTTCTTGGACATAAAATAAAATGATAATAGGTGGTGAGTAGCGTAAGGTTGGTTCTTAATTGTGTGATGGGGGAGTTTTCAGGGCAACACAAAGGAAATTATATGCACAATTACTGTTGTTAACAGAGTCTTGGCATGTAACTCCCAACACCGCAGGCTGGGAAAACCTCCCTATGCATGTTTAATGGGGTTTGGGTTACTCTGGTCCTAAGGCTGTATCTCTTTTCTAAAGTGTCCTGCATGACACAAAGGCAGAACTGAATACAGGAGCAATTTATTTCCTATCATTTCTTTGACCAGCATTCTTTTTTTTTCTTTTTTTGCCACATTGTAGGAAATCATTTCTGGCAATTGCTGTTGTATTTCAAGCAGTGTATTATTTATTTTGCATACATCTAAGTAAAAAACACAGTGATGGACACCTTTACATAGGTGAATAACAAAGAGGTTTTAAGCCTGAGCAATGCCTATATAGTGTAGCAAAGTAATCCAGAGAAAAGTGTGCATAAATGTTTCAATAATCATGTCCTTTTTTTCAGGGTTGCTAAGATAAGTTTGAAGTCTGCTCTAGTAACTAGGTCACTAATGTTTCAAATTGTCACGTCCTTTTCTGTTTCTTAGTCATTGTATGTATAGTGATTGTTTTCTTTTTTCTTTTTACTAAAGAAACTTATCTCAAGTATGGAAAACCTTTAATTTCAGTATCTTAAATAAAATAAAATTCTAATCACAATTAATAGTTTGGCAAATAAAGAGTTTACATTTATAGTTACATGATGCTATTGACTAAAGTTTATTATATTCGGTTTTGCTGTCTCTTTTTTAAAAATTCTACCCAGGGAAATGTTTTAATCTTTTCTTGTGGAGTGTTTGATATGAACAAAAAGAAGCATTGTAAACTGAAAATAGAAGTGATAAGTGTTTTTTTGTTAAAAAATAAAATAAAATTATATTTTTAAGTGGACAATGAGACTGAGAGCACTATCAAATACACATACACATTTTGAAAAGGTTTTGGACATTTTAAAATGTACAGAACTGCATTCTAGCTTTTCCAGACATTTTTATCTGTTTGGAGGTAATATGGAAACTTTAAAAGCAATCATTATGCCTAACAGATTTCTATAACATTGTACTTGGGTTCAATTTTTCCCCGTCAAGCATATATTAGAAAACATACACGTATAGACAAGATTATGAGTACATGACATGGATTTGGATAAAAGGGAACAATAAGATAGGGACGGTAGGCACGCTTGTGCACCTATTCACACACCTTAAAGACCTCTTAGGAATGGGGTGAGGTCTATAGTTGACAGTCTAAGGTTAACGTTTTGGGGGTTTGGGGAAGAAATCACAGTCAAGTAGTGTATTCCAGGCATTGACAACTCTGTTACTGATGTCGTATTTTCTGCAATCAGGTTTGGAGCGGTTTACCATAAGTTTGTAGCTATCGTGTGCTCTTGTATTATTTTGGTTGAAGCTGAAGTATTCATTGACTAGATTGTAGCAGATGATTTTATGTACTATGCTTAGGTCAGTCCAAAATCGGTGAAGTTCTAAGTTGTCTAAGCCCAAAATTTCAAGCCTGATAGTATAAGGTATTTTGTTTTGAGAAAAGGAGTGGAGGACTCTTTTTCTGAAATATCTCTGGACTCGTTCAAGTGTGTTAATGTCCGATATGTGGTGTGGGTTCCAGACCAGACGAGCTGTATTCAAGAATTGGTCTAGAAAAAGTTTTGTATGCCTTAGTTAGCAGAGGTGGGTTCCTACCAGTTCTATCCAGTTACTATAGAGTAGGTAGTAACTCCGTGATGATGTCACAGAGCCGTTTCTGTCATTTTTCCATAGGCGCCGCCAACTTTGTGGGTTTTTTTGGTTTTTTTTGCAATTTTTTAATTTTTGTGCTGGGACTGAAAGCAGTGATGGTGCTGTGGGAGGAAAGATCAGTTTGAGGGTGGCAGGCAGGTGGGGTAGGGCATGGGGTGGGAGGGCCATGAGACATGCAGCTCCGGATCTTGTGGCTTTTTTTGGGTTTTCTTAAAAGAAAAACTGTCTCCCCAGCCGAGCTTGAAACCTTGCTTCAGAAGTGGACAGTCGGGCAATGTTTCTCCCCCTCCTCAGATGCCTGCAGCCTTGGAGCAACTCCCAGCCCTTGCACAGTAAAAGTGAAGCCGTCCCTGAAGTCCAGAGGGAAGCCTTTCTCCTGCACACCCATCTCACGGATGGAACCTGGCTCAGAGCGCCAGCAGGAGTGGAGTGCTCCAGCTGCAACCGGGGGGAAGGCCCATCAGAGATGAGAAGTGGCGCTTTTCAGCCAGGAATGGCAATGGAGGGAAATCCAAAATGACCGCCGCCACCCCACAATGTCCTAACCTGGATATGGGGCTGGAGTGTCAAAAAAAAGTATCAAAAAGTCCCAAAAAAATTTGCCACCATTTCAGTAGGCGTGGCTTGGTGGGGTGGTGGTCATGTGACAGTGTGCGGGTGTGATGTCAGCTTGGCCATGCCCACTCAGTCACATGACCATCAAACCACACCAACAAAATAAGCTACGCCCACAGAACCAGTAGTAAAATTCTTTAGAACTGATGTTACCGGAGAAAAAGTTACACAAGATTAGGTTTACAACTCTTAATGCTTTTTTAGAAATACTGTTACAATGAACTCTGGGACTTAGATCATTTGAGATGAGTACTCCAAGGTCTTTGACAGAGTGAGGGTCATCTACTAGTTCGTATCCGCCCAACTTGTATTTTGCATTCTGATTTTTTTTGCCAATGTGTAAGACAGAGCATTTATTAGTTGAGATTTGGAGTTGCCAGTTGTTTGACCATTATGACATGGTCAATGTCTCTTTGTAGGTAGTAACATTGTCAGTGGGGTTAAATAGTTTTACATCATCAGCAAAGATAACACAGTTGCTTGGAATATGATCGCAAAGGTCATTTATGTAAAGTATGAAGAGCATGGGTCCTAAAACGCTGCCTTGGGGGACACCGCTGTTAACAGGTGCATGGTTAGATAGGGCGTTTCCTATTTTGACTACTTGTTGCCTGTTTGATAGGAACACAGCTATCTACATATGCAGGAATCCAGAAATGCCATAAGATTTTAGTTTTAAAAGTAGTTTGTCGTGTACCATTGAGTCAAAGGCTTTACAGAAGTCTATATAAATTGCATCTATTGCTTTACCCTGGTCGAGTTATGAACTCCGTATGTTTTTGCAGTGTAATAGTTGCAGATTGCAGGAAAGTTTTTTTCTGAAGCCAAATTGCTTGTTAAAGAGTAGGTTGTTAGTTTCTAAGTAGATGGTGATGGATTGGTTTATAATTGATTCCATGACCTTGCATGGGACGCAACATAATGAGATTGGTCTGTAATTATCAACTAGGCTGGGATCTCCCTTTTTGAAGATAGGGATGACCGACACTGGGTTCACTTACTTGTTTTTCTAATCATTTTCAATTATTGCTTGTTAACTGCTTTTCAGCTATTAGGAATTTTTGAATCAACAAATTTAACCTTGCTGGATTGTTAAGTTTTTTTCAATCCTTCTTTCAATCCTTAGCAAAATAAGCTTTAAATACAAGTTTAAGAAATAAACAAAAGTGGTAGTTAAAACTTTGATTTTAGAAAGTTACAAACAGTCTAAGGATCTATATAAATTTGAAATAATATTTTGGAATTAATTATAAAAAATCCTTCCCATAGGAAAATAGTTTTGTTTTGAATTCTTTAAAAAACATAATGAGATAAGGCTTTAAAAACTCACAGACAAAAGGGAACTAGAATGAACTAAAGATTACAATTAACTCAAGTCACAAATGCAGAATGAAGCAAAATATTTTAACATCGGACATATTGAAGGATATTTTTGAACAATGGAGCCAGAAATATATTTTACAGTAAGAGTTTTTGCCTCTATAAAAAGTGTTTAAAAGAGCTAGAGAAGAGGAAAAAGTGTTACTTGACATGATTGAGATTGATGTGAAAGTGGATTTAAAAATAGCAGGCTATAAGAATGATATGGAAAAATATATTACGCTGAACGTACAAAATAAATCAGCTGATATTTTAATAATTAATAGGCATATACAAATAACAACCAACAAAATCACTTGAATAATTTTCCTACATTGGAATTACAAAAGAAGTTTGTAAAAGCTTTGAAGAATTTTATAAAAATGGACAGAAAAAAATATATTAAAAGATCTTACATTATTTAAAGGGACTTAAGATCAAGATTCCTATTTATGATTATTGCAGTGCCCAGCTTTTGCAACCTTCTGACAAGCAAAGTCATTGGGGAAACCGGATTCACTTAACTATGTTACTAGTTTAATAACTATAGTGATTACTTTAATAATTGTGGCAAGAAAAGTCGTAAAATGTGGCAAAATTAGCTTAGCAACAGAAATTTTACATTCAATTGGGGTCGTAAATCGAGAACTACCTAACTTTTCAGGTTTTGATAAGCATCTGGTTGACTGTCATGGAAGAGTTTAATTAATAATAATAACAACAATAAAACCAGAATACTGGATGAGCGGCATGGTGGCTTAGTGAAGGTTGAAAGTTCAATTTTAGGAAGCGGTAAATGTTTTTCTCCTAGGGCACAAAGAAAAAATATCTCTGTGAACTCCATGAAGGCATCAGGAAGAGCCAATAAATGCTCAGCTCCATCCAATTGCCCTGACTCTATCCCTAATTAAGGGACTACAGGGTCATAAAAACAAAGAGAATATTGCACAAGATAAGGCTTTGATTGATCTTACATTCTTGCCATTTTAATTTACAATGCAATTATCATGTATAAAAATAAGAAATTGGGTTGATAAATGACTTTTTCTTTTTCTTAAGTTTTTACTAAGTTTTGCTAAGTAATGTATATGGGTGTTGTTTTTTTGTCTTGTAGAAGTGCAAGACTTTGTTAATGTTACATGGAAAGATCCTTGTGTATCATGGAAGAGACATTATGGAAGTGCTGGAGTGAATGAAACTTATCAAGTTCGTGAGACATTTGATATCTTCTGTCTTTGAAAGATAAAATTGTCTTTGTTACTTAGTACAGGCAGTCTGTCTTCTGTAGGTATGAGTGTATAAACATTTATTAAAATGCTGGTAATAAAGGCAAGTAATTTTTGAAATACAATTATTTAGACGTCTATGATTTATCTAGCTGGGTAATGGATAGCATTGTTCTGGATTCATCATAAACTTTCTGGAGACAATTGTATTTGTACTTCTAAACTGGGAGACTTTGGTAAAACAAAACCATTTTTAATGCAGATTTACTATCTTGCTCTAGTTTCTTGCTGTCTTCAGAGTTATAAAATAGATATTTACACTATAAAACCCTTTAATTATTTTTTTTTGCCAATTTAATTGGCATGCCCTCCCAGAAGATTACGATGTGAACATGGTGAGAAGATTACAATGTGAACATGGTGAGCCAATTTGCTGTGGCCAGCGCACCACAACCAACTTGCCACACAACTTGTCGCAAGACAACTTGCTGTGGGACAAGAGTTACACTAATATCAAAGAATATACTCATTAAAGAAAGGATGCAAAAGGAGAGACAGAATGAAATGTAAATGACAAAAATTAAAATATTTTTTTATTTTAAATAATTAAATCAAATAGTTAATTCGTCCCATGGTGAGTTGGCTGTGGCAAGTTGTCCTGCAGGTGAGTTGGCCACAATAAGGTTGTCCCATTCCATGGTGAGGGTTCAATGTCATGAAATGTAGCTCTGGCAGTGATGCAGAAGTATGAGCTTCTGACACAATTAGCCTTGCTTGTAGGACCAAAAAGGGAAGGCATGAAGCCAGGGGTGAAATCCTACCGGTTCTAACCGGTTCTATAGAGTAGGTTGGGGGCAGCTGGTGACGTCATTAGAACCGG
>JANHFT010006885.1:9813-25714 GCA_032467955.1 Pseudoxenodon macrops | reverse complement strand
GCCATTAGGGCAGAGAACCAGTTGTTAAAAAACACCGGGAACCACAAAACCCTTTTGATATATATATATATATATATATATATCTCCCTCCCTCCACTCTCTCTCTCTGTTTCTCTCTCTCTCCCTCTCTTTGTATCTCTCTGTCTCTGCCCTGGCTGCTTCTCCATCCCCCGCTGTCATCCTTACCTTCTCAGGCCAGGCGAGGAGTGACTGGGAGGAGAAGGAGAGGGGCGGGGCCAGCTAGTGGTGGGATCACCCAACAGGGAGCCACAGCAGAGGGCGCAAAGAGCTGCATGCGGTTCCAGAGCCACAGGTTGCTGACACCCAGCATAAAGCATCAAATGCAATCTTGTTCTTCTACAATCTTAGAAGTGAAGTTTCTTTGATTTGCCAGTGTTTTAGAGCTTATTTTCTGGATTGGCATTGGCCATGAAACAATTAAATCTATTGAGATAAATGTATTTTATACACCTACCTGAACAATCCAAAGTACTTTAGGACTTAAGTACCTTGTCTTCCCACATTATGTCAAATAAGAAAGGTGGACAGATACACAGCTAACAATAAAAAAGCAATTCAGATTTTTTTAAATAACAAATCATTAGACACAAGGTGGTGACCGCTATTAACGGCATTCATTTCATAAATGCCATGTTTCAGATCTCAGCTTTTGCTGCAGCTTTCCAATCTTCAGCCTACAGACATTTTTTAATTCCTATTTTTCATTCTATGCCTATTTAGCACTCCCTCCCACGCATGTAGCACAATGCTGCAAGTTGGCTGTTTATAGAGAATTATACTGTAAAAGTTAAAATTCCTTTGCAAAAGTATATAAGATGCCATTCAAAGGAACTTTAATCCAGAGCATAATAATGCATGCTTTTATAAATCATGAGCCAAGTTTTTTAAAGTTATCTGCTCAACCTCTTAATAGTGAAAGGTAATTTCTCATTCTTTATAACTTTGTGTTTTCTAAATTTCCCTTTCTTGAGCTCCCAAGGCACTCAGCGAAATTGTGTCATGTCACTTGAGAAAAATGGCATTTGAAGATGAAGATGTGGCAGTATTAAGAAAGTGGAATTGCCTCAAAATGTTCCATACATGCCCTACTATGCATTCTTTATTATAAGGAATTATACCTCCTCAGTTAATAAACATAATTGATTTTCTACATGACTGTGTAGTAAGCAAGCTGTACAGTCAAGACCAGGATCCTGGGCAAACTAACATAAATCTAAGATGCTCCCAAAAAAATTACTTCTAACTAAGCATGTTAATGAATTTGAATGAATGCATCTTTTTCCTAATTTTTCCCCACTCAGAATAATTTTCTAGGGCCACCTTATTACTTAGGGAAATTAATATAATATATTGCAAGAAAGTAAAACATGTAATATTAATAAGGTTTAGGCATAAGTGTGCTAGAAATAACTATGCCGTCTCTGAGAGAGTCTGTTCAAACAACGCATTCTCAATCACATAATAGTGATAGAAAATAGATTTGATTGAAATAACAAATGGTTCCTTCAATTTGACAAAATGTGAATCAAGTTATCCCATTCAAGTAGATCCACAAAGATCCACCAAATCATAGCATTTTACAGATTTGATGACTTTGCTGATGTTTCCGGGATAATTACAAGTTCATCTCCATGTAGGAATAAGTAGAAGACCAATGAAAATCACTATCACATTAAATTCTCTGTCTAACAAAGCTTTTTAGGCATGGCAAGTCAAAGGCTTTTGACCATTCACTTTCCCAGCTCTCAAAACGTTTTAATTTGGTTAGCCATAAACCTTAACTTTATTCTCTTGGGCTAAACTAGGAACAATATAATTCTGTGCTAGTTCTGCTAACACAAACGGAAGTTTAATTCAAGTCTTATCTGACCAATCCAGTAAGCACTCCCAGATCAAATCTTACATTTACATTCCACTGACATTTGGATCAAGGTTACATTTTATAAAAATCAATGAGCTTGTGGTAATATTTATAAAAGTTGCCCTAAATGTTTACTGTCTTTAATAATAAGACGTGGCAAGGCGACTAATGTTATTTGTTCATCTTTCCCTGTGTCGAACCTCTTTCATTATTATTCCTTCATACTGATAATGGCATCTAGTTTGACTTGAGACCACCCTTGATTATATCATATGACTGCATCATTGAAACTCTGATTTAGAGTTATTTGTATATCATAATCTTAAATCCGAGGGCCACAAGCTGCCATTGTCCCCTAATTATGATGCCACCTAAGGCTAGAATATGGCATGCAACTTTTTTAGATCTTCATATGTTTAGTGTACATAACAAGCAAGAAGTGTTCGACGATAATTGCTAAGATGCTATTTAACCTCATTAGGATGTTGCAGAATTGTGCCATCTGATACATTCTAAAAGTGACACCTTCTAGGCTCATTATTCTATAAATATGCCAGAGATGGTACCTAACTCTTTTATGCATAGGATGGTACTAAATCACTGATTTTAGAATGTACTTCTTGGGAAGTAGTATGCTGGGACTTGCACCCAAAAACAATGGGTGTTTTTTACACTTCTGAACGAAGCTCTTTTACTGCATTTGATTTGCGTCCAGAAAAACGTTTCCTGCCAGAGGATTGTTTTGTCTCAACTTTAACAATGAGGAACTTCTCATTGTTTTTCTCAAAAGCATAAAATGTCTGCTTCAAAGATCTGAGGAGCTTATCGTAACTAGACAGGAAGTACTGTATACAGTGGAAATAGCTCTGCCAAGTACTGTTTAAGATTTCTTAGGAAATTCTGAATCTTGCTTTTATCTAATTCAGGCTTTGGGCCTGTTGCTGCCTTTGCTTTGTTATAAGCATGGCATCGTTGCCAGACACTGCAGTACTTTCAAAACAAGTCCCAATGTATTGACACCTCATCTCAAGAAAGAGAAATTGTTTTGGCAGTTCTACTTCCAGGAGGTAATTGCTAAGGGATAAAAGTGCTTCGTTGTTAGCCAAATATGAGATGGAAATTTTCAAAAACAAATAATCAGACGCTCTTCTAGAAGCAGCTTCAGTCCCAAACCATTTTTTAAAGTCCTGGAAAAGAAAGAACGCTCTCGATGCAAATAAGATGATGGATGAACACCTAAAATGCTACACCGTTCTCTGGCTCCAGGTGTAATTACATTGGACCCTATGAAATAGGCAAGATGCCCTCAGTCAATGCTCTGCATATGCCATCTATTTACAAGGAACGGTTATTTGCTATACACCTTTGTTGCTGAGCCTGTTTTTCAAAAGGGCCATAAACCACAGTCATAACAACAGCACACATATGCATGTATACGGTATGTGCAGTGCAGAACGTTTTGCACTTACTCCATATAAGTTCAATTCAATCATTATCAAATGTTATTATTAACATACAGGGGAAAATAAACGTACATTCCATCATGTTATTATACAGTAGACTTTCCAGATACAGTATACTGTTAATTTAAAGGATGATTAGCTCATGTTGGGAAGTGTTTATGAGTACAATAAACCCGATTTGTGGCAAATGTTGGTTTTTATCAAACCACAAAGCAGTTTTTCTAGGAGCCTTATTTTCCCGTTATTTGAAGGACGCTATATATCTCATGATCTAACATAATTAGGTAAGCATATCTCCACACATGCTCTCACAATTATCCAAGCATATGACAGTAAGGACATAAGTGGTTTTTTTTTATCTTAGCCAGTCAGTACAATATGAGTAGCTATACAGTTAGCTGTAAGGAAATGTCACCAAAGTTAGCCAGGATTAATAGTCCTTTTATCTAATATGCATAGCAATGACAATCAATGTACATTCATCTCATATGGACATCCTCATACAATTCTTGAGCATTAAATAATTAAGATGCCAAAAATCATGAAGAGAAAAAAGAAAGTGGTCCCCTCCTTCTTTCAACTTATGTGAGAATACAGCTTGCAAACAACATTGTTAAAAACTAAGATTCAGGTTGGTTTTGTATATTGGTTAAGGCACCAGGCTAGAAAGCAGGAAAGCAACAGTTCAAGTCCCACCTTAGCCATGAAAGCCACTAGGTGACTTTGGGCCAGTCACTCTTTCTCAGCCCAACCTACCTTACAAGGTGGTTGTTGTGGGATTAAATAGAAGGAGGTACAACTAATGTATTGTACGGATAATGAAGGTGGAAAGAAAGAAAGAAAGAAAGAAAGAAAGAAAGAAAGAGTTCAATAATCTAGAACAAAGCAGTGTATAGAATGAAAAGAAAAGAAAAGAAAAGTCAGTTCAATAACCCAAATCTAAGAGGCATATGAGAGAGTGAATATGGAGTTGTTTTGACGAAATCTTCCAACTTCTCCTTTCTAGGAACTCAAGTGGCATATATAAAAACATTGCATTATCTTTTTACTTGCTGTTTAAGTAACATGCTTCACCACTAACCTTAAACACAGACCATACTGCTTGGCACAAGAGAGATTTGCACCCCTCTAACAAAAAGTGACATAAAGGATACAACTACGTTTTTTAAAAATTTAATTTAATTTAGTTTGTCAAACATGTACGAGATAACAGGTATAAGTATAAACATGAACATGAACACAGGAAATGGGTACAAATAAATGGGAAAGTAGGACAGGGACAGTAGGCCTCTTAGGAATTTTCCATTCTGTAAAAAAAAATTGTTTACAAAATGTAAACATTCTGTAATTTTCCATTCTGTAAACAGAAACTGGGTTCCTCTGGCTTCTTTCCCAGGTGATAAGCAGGAGTTTTATGACCAAATCTTCTTTCTGACCTTTCTTTGAGTCTTTGCGTGAGGCCCCTGTAAATAACAACTGTCCTTCCTCCATGAATGCCCACCACAGCTTGTCCTGCCCTCCAACAGCCAAATGGGGAGCAGAAGGAAGGCAGCCTCTCCCCACTCATTTCTACCTGTTTTGTTCATTAAGTCAGAACTACCTGTATCATAATTGATAAGGCTCGGGATATGACAGGAAAGTAAATTTGGTCTGAATGTTAGAAAACGCAAGATATTTTCTGTTTGCAAATCTGTTAGAGAGGCAGTTTGGCCTAGTGGTTCAAGCACCAGGCTAGAAACCGGCTAGGCCAGTGCTGGATGCTGAGGGCCAGAGGAGGGCAGGAAAGCACTTTCAACTCAACATGGCTTCCTCCAAGTCTGAGATGATTGAACCACCGGCTCAGTAGCTTCCTCTCTTCCTCACAGGGGAGCTGAATTTACGTTCTCCCAAAAAGGAAGCGGCTCATACAAGCAGAGACATAACAGGGTGAGTATCCATTAAAGAGAAGGAGACGAGGGTCTCTTTGGCATTAAATTTTCATGGGGGCACTTGCTGGCTTGTTAATGCATTTGCATTTACAAATAACTGCTCCTTGTAAGCGAGGATCAGGACGTGTGAGGGCGTTTTTTGGAAAGGTTGCTGACAAAGACTGGAAGAAGAGCTGGAAAGGATGGCAGGCAGGCAAGAAGGAAGGACCAGTCTCTGGGCTTCTGTGACCCAACCAGAGATGGTGGACCTCCAGGGTTGCCTTAATAACCCAGTGAGGAGGTCAGCATCTAACAAACAGTGGCTGGACTAACAGACCAAAGGTTCTTTGGCCATAACAGAATCAAACTCAGTTGAGACGACATGATAAGGCTGTTCCCTAGCAACCCATTAGGACCTGCCCAATTGGAGACCAGCTCTGAGCAAATCTGAGTGACATTGTCTACCAGATAGTAGGAATAAGCTATCTGGAGACAATCCTTGGGCCATTCCCACCAATAGGGAATAGGTCACCCTAAACAGGGCACTGGTGGAGCGGGGGAACTATCAGTAGAAGTAATAAGGAAGGAGAACCGGTGATGTTTCACCACCGGTATCATCATGATGTAGGCCCAAATATGGGCTCTTACTCAGTCAGATTTGCTCTTTGTCTTTTTCCAACAGGGCTGCAGGTATTGTTCTTAATTTTGGTTTTGTATGTTCCCCTGTTGAGGAGTTTGAATAAATGGAATTCAGCTTTTGTTCCTCACCACCATCAGAAAAAGCCTCTCTCCTGCCACTTCATTTATACACTGGCACAACTGGTGAGAACTATGCAGTCAACAGCAAGTATGCTAATGTTCCACTGGCCATTAACCACGATGGCAGCACATACTGCTAGGTTTGAAAAGCTTTTTAGTTGTTATTACGGTGACTCCTTTGATCCAGGACTGTAATGAACTAATGCTCAGTTCCAGACTGTGCCTTTGCCATTCCACCAAGGCCCATTAGGAAGGTGAATTCAGCCACCAGATAATTTCTGATTTAGAGACTAAACCCAGGGAATTAGAGAAGGCCCGTTTTTCTTGGATTGAAGAAAGCAAATCTCCTCCCAAAGTTCATCTTTCATTTATCTTGAGGAGAGAGGGGAGATGGGGGGCAGGAGGAGCAGGAGGAGGAAGAAGAGGAGGAGGAGGAGGAGGGCAGCAGAGGAGGAAATACAAGGAGGGGAAAGGGGAAAAAGAAAACCAGAATTTCAGATTTGCAAGATTTTGTTACTGTAACTTTACAATAAAGGTAGCATTAATACTCATAGTTGATGCTTCTTGTTTCAAAAGGTGACAATACCAAAGTCAGAGCAATGAAAACATGGAAAAATTAGATTCTGAATCTGATGGGAGTCTAAATTAGAACACAACAAGAACTTCCTTTGACTTCCTGTTTATGAAATTCAAGCCCAGATAGAACAAGAAAAGGCAGGCATCTCTCGGGAGATTCTGAACAGGTTGACCTTCAGGTAACAGCAGAATACTGAGGAATCAGCTCCCCCAACTTCTACCACTCATCAAAATGAGAATTAACTTCAAGAGGTAAATCAAAGTTTGTACTTTCCATTTCAAAATGCTGGCAGATCCTCCGGGGGAATTTTTTACTTGGGATGAAAATTAAACTTGGAAAATTTGAACTTCAACCGAAGATCCTTGTGCTGTTTCTTTCATCCGTACTTCTAAACAGAATTGCATTTAACGGAGGTGCACTTAGTGCCTCTGTAGGAAACAGCATTTTACATACCTCCCCACAGTTTGCTCTTCACCTGCCTGATCGTACCCAAGGCCTCCAACGGTTCCTCTCACGTTTTTCTTTCCGGAGTTTATCATCTGAGTTGCTTTCCTTTGGATGTCTTTCTGTTTGGTGATGTCTTTCCTAATATGTGGTTCCCAGGTGTGGGTATGATACCAGAGGTGGGTACCTGCTGGTTCAGACCGGTTTGCTAGAACCCGCAGTGGGAATTTTCCCCCCACTCACCGAACCATCAGCGATGGCCGGCTGGACACGCCCTCGAACTGGTCCTCTGGCTGAAAATCGGTCCTCCCACTGGAAATTGCCTCAAAAATAACCCTCTCTGCATGCACAAAGCCCCTTGCACATACACAGAGGGTTATTTTTGAGGCAATACCCGGATGTGATGGGGGTGCGTGTGTGAGCGCAGCAAGGGCACGCACGCAAAATGCATACTTCTGTCACAACCCAAACTGGTAGGAAAGGTAAGTAGGTCCCACCCCTGTATGATACTCTGGATATGTCCTCCTCACCTATACAGAACCGAGAGGAATAATGTCTTCTCTTGAATTCTACCTATCCGTGCTCACCTTGTGACCTAATCCACTCCTCTGCTCAGAAGCCTACCGAGGTGACCACGGGCTATGCCAATCCAATGCAAAGAATCAGACAAAAAAGGTGAACTGGGAACAAACTTTATTTTCACGAATGAAGGCAAATATATGTGTCCCAGGATAATGTTGGAGGATACAATCTGGGTTGGCCACCGAAACCAGAGGGTTGATTTTCCAAGCTTTCGGACTGGTGCTGGAGCCCATCTTGGAGGACTAAACCTCTGGTCCCAGTGACCAACCCAGATTGGATCCTGCAAGCTTTATTTTCCTGGGCTGAGTAATTCAGAGCAGTTAAACAGCAATGAAGCAGAGATTCTGCATCTCAAGAGACCAACTACGACAGATCAAAACATAGTAGAGAAATCACACTGACATCAAAAGTATACATTATCAAGGATATCGTTTCCCCAGGTGTAACATACGGCTGCCAGCTGGACCATCAGAAAACCGAATTAAATAAAATTGATATTTTTGAATTGTGGTGCTGGGGAAAACAAGAAAGGATGCCAGAACTGTAGGAAGAACAAATGGTTCCATACCAGAGGAAGAGAAACCAGATTTCTCCCTGCAAGCTCTGATAATGAAAGCAAAGCTTCTGTATTTGAGACGTATAATGGGAAGGAAAGTGTCATTGGGGAAGGCCCAGATGCTTAGAATTATCAAAGGCAATGGAAAAAGTACACCCCCCCTGCCCAAAAAAAAGGAGGCAGTTAGATACGATCACTGATGATGCAAGTGGGAGTTTATAAGAACTGAAAAGAGCTAGTTACTGACAAACAATCCTGGTGAAATTACATCTATTGGGCCATGAACAGCCCAGAGAGATTGAAGAACAGAACTGCAGACAAAAATAATATTTTTTTTCTCCAGCTGTTAAGGACAGCAGCTCTTTCGAGAGGCCCCCTGTTCTTTCTGGAGTGGGAGAAGCCGCCTGCTTTGCTGCACCCAGACTAGGACATTTAGTCTCTCGGGAGTTGCAGTGTGGCTCCTCTCTCTCAGAATTTATAAGTCAGACTTTAATTTAGCATTCATTTTATGATTCTAATATTTTTCACACTTCGTTTAAACAAAGACACACAAAGCCTTTTGAGGGGGGGGGTGTCCCAGAGTTGGAAGTCAGCAGAAGCCCATGGCAGTAACTGTTCACAAAAGATGGAAAAGCAGCTTTTATTTTGCCATCCGGATGCTTTCTTGCTGCAGAACCTGCTGCCTGCCAGGTCTGGGGAAACCTGTGACTCCAGCATCGTGCCGTTCTGGTGGAGGACTGGAAAGTGAAAGTGGCAGTTAAGAGAGCTTGGGCAGCCCCTGCCCTTAGTTAGATGACCATCCGTGAAGATTTCACTTGGGGCCGCGTTCAGAAATGCAACTTACATTTTATTTTAGAAATACATGCTTAACATGTATTTGCTCTGAATTTGTAGAAAGTAGGAAGATGAACTTGCAATAGATATTCAAGCTCCATTAACAAAGTGATGAGGGTAAAACAAGTCTACAAACAAATGATAGTGTTGATAAGTGGCTCATGGAGACCCCTCCCTAATTCTCTTGGGTATAAGAAGTGGGAGGCGGCACAGCACAACCATACTTACAAAACTCTGCTAAAGTAGCCAATCTCATTATAAGTAGTCTTAGCCTTTTTGTAGAATTGATTGGTTTGGTCTACATAGTATTGCTTACATCAGTGTAAAGTGAGGGCATACACATACATTATTCGACAGAGTTGTGAGGTGGAATGATGAGAAGGGCTTAACTGAAAGAGACAAGGCACCCCAGATATTTGCAAGGCCTTCTTTCAAATATTAAACTTTAAAAACCATTTGATCCATTGCATCATCCAGGATCAAATGGAGAGTGAGAGAATGAACCAATGACTGCAGCAACATTTAAGGAGCTGCTGGACGGAACTAATGATGCTTGTAGAATTTACCTACAATTTACCTACAGAATTATTATGGTTGGAATGGAACTTGGGCTTCTAGTCCAATCTCCTGTCCAAGGCAAGAAATCCTATATCATTCCGGATAAATGGCTGTCCAGTCTCTTCCTGAAAACTTCCAATGATGGAGAACCTACCACCTCCATGAGCAAGTCATTCCACTGAAAAAGTATTCTTTCTGTCAGGATTTTTTTCCTAGGTTGGATCTCTCTTATCATCTTTGTTGCTCTTTTCTGTACTCTTTCTAGGATTTCAACGTCTTTTTTTGTATCATAGTGACCAGAATTGGATGCAGTATTCCAAGTGTGGTCTCACCAGTGCAGTATAAAGTGGTTCTATCACTTAATGTGATCATGAAACTATCCCTCTGTTGATGTAACTCAGGATTGCATTAGTTTTTTGCAGCTATAGCACATTACTGGCTCTGTCAGACCTGTCCCAGCTCAGTCATTTAGGAAAGAGAGACCCTCGACTCCATTGAAGTGAAAGCTCTTTCACTAAAGTTAAGCAGTTATAGTGAAAATAAAGCTAGATCTGAGTATTCCCATGCAAAGGTTGCACTTTCCTACCTTCCCTCGTCATCGTACCTAACCCTAACCCTTGACATCACTGTACATTAGTATTCTGTTTTGATGTTATGAGAACTGCATTGAGATTTGGCACCTCCTGATGTGATTTCACATTCTTTTCCCAAGCCAGGTGTCCTTGGCAGCTGGCTTATTCTGGTTTGACACCTCTAGTTTTTGTCAGCTTGTCTCCATCCTTCCTTTTGTATTCATCTTTCCCATGCCCAAACTTTACATCCCCAAATTCCTTTCCCCCCCCCTTTCATTTTATAGCAGGATGCCAGAGAAGCAAAGAAGCTGAAAATGGCAAGCTGATAGGCTCATATTTAGGCAGTGGTCTATTAGGATGCATAGATGTCTCTCACATTTGCTGCTATTGAACCAGGTACCATCAATTTATATCTGTGCATTTGTTTTTTCTTGCCTAAGTATAAACCTTTACTTTTCTCATCACTGAATTGCATTTTATTAGATAGGGACCAGTATTCAAGTCTGTCAAGATCCTTCTGGATCTTGAGTCTAAAATGTTGGCTATCCCACCCCCAGCTTCATGTCATCTGCAAATTTGATGAATTTCCCTTCTATCCCCTCATTTAAACCATTTATGAAGATGTTGAAAGTACTTGGCCCAAGACAGAACCTTGAGGTACCTCACTGTATGCTTCCCTCCCGGTAGCTGTAGTTCCAGTGAGGATTACCCATTGAGTGCAGTTGGTCCGCTAGTTACGAATCCATCTGGTGGTGATGCTGTCTAGCCCACATTGTTCTATCCTACCAAGAAGTAATTTGTGACTATGGAGATTCTCAGTCATCCAAGTCATGGTTGTACCAAAAGTGCTTCTTCAACAGGCAACTGGGCTTTGTTTTTCCTTCAGGACATTTCACTTCTCATCCAACAAACTTCTTCAGCTCTGATCAAATGGTGGAGGATGGAAGGATCTGCTCGTTTGCATTCTTTGTGAGAGTCATTGAGGACACTTGTCAAAGGCCTACTTTGTCAAATGTCTTACTGAAGTCCAAGTATATTATATCCAGAGTATTTTGATAATTTAGACACTTTTGTCAAAGAATACAATATGGTTTGTCTGGCATGATCTGATTTTGACAAAGCCATGCTGGCTTCTGTTAATTGTCTTGCTGGTTTCTAGATGCTCACATCTACAACAACTCGATACATTGCTCCATTGTCATGTCTCTGCATTCAGGCAACTTATGGCTACTAAGAGCAGTGGTGGCGCAGTGGTTAGAATTCAGTACTGCAGGCTACTTCTGCTGACTGCTGGCTGACTGCAGTTCAGCAGTTTAATTCTCACTGGCTCAAGGTTGACTCAACCTTCCATCCTTCTGAGGTCGGTAAAATGAGGAGCCAGATTGTTGGGGGGCAAGAGGCTGACTCTGTAAACTGCTTCAAGAGGGCTGTAAAGCACCGTGAAGCTGTATATAAGTCTAAATGCTATTGCTATTGCCCTCACATGTTGGCCTCCAGAACTCCTGCCTCAACAGCTCTCCACACCTCAAAGTATCTGCAGAAGAAGGCAGTTTCTCAGTGCTTCTTAAAGAAGCAGCTGGATCTGGCAAAAGGGTCACAGACCCACTGGGATAAAAGGGGGCTGAAATTGCTGAAGTGGATTTAGTACAGCATCCCACAGTTTTTTGGCCTTCTGCCCAACTTCAGTGCTAGTTAGTTTCGATATCTTTTGGCCCCCTCCCAGTGGTCTTTTATTTGCAGTTGCCAGCAACAATAAAGATTCATCCTGTTTTCCATCATTTGTGCAGGAGGTGCCACCACCCCTTGCAGCTTACAGACAAGAACAGCTCCTCCTCCCCTCCTCTTACTAGTAGATTGGGAGGAAGAGTATGAAGGCTATTCTGGAATCTAGATGCAAAGGGAGACGTTTGAAATACCTGATGCATTAGAAAGACTTCCCAGACAGATTGAGAAAAAATGCAAGAGACACCCACTCAGACCAGCAATTTTTATGCCAGTTTCATCTGTGATGCCCAGAGAAAACATATCCACGTGAACTGCTCTTGTTAGGGGAAGTGTGGACATCCCAGGGTGAAAGGATGGCTTTCCAGAGTAGGTTTCAAGCAACGATGGGATTCAAATAATTTAACAACTGGTTCGCCCAGGGTCAGGTTGGCTGTCGTGGGAGGCGTGGCCCATCCCCGTCCTCCAGCTCCACCACACATGTGGGAAGAGCCTCCTGCGACGGCCAGCCTGACCCTGGATGAACCAGTTGTTCAATTACACACACACACACACACACACACACACACACATGCTGTCAAAGTGGATCCTGGGCACTGCACTGCACTGGAGAAATGGGCAACAGAGCAACCAGCATGAGGGGAGGAGGAGGAGCAGGGAGAAGAAAGAGGGAAAGTGGCCTTCTCCTTCCTTCGCACTGGCTGCTCTGTTGCCCGTTTCTCCATTGCAGGCAGCACAGCGCCCAGGATCCACTTTGATAGCAGGGGAGTGGGGGGGCAATTTAACAACCAGTTCGCCCAAACTGGTGCAACCCGACTGAATCCCACCACTACACCGGGAGGAAAGGACTGCATGGACGTCAGGGCTGCCAGGCCAAAGGGACAGGATGCAAGAACAGACAGAATGGGAGGAGAAACCAGTCTGAAGATCAGGAGCAGTGGGAGGGGGATAACTGTGTACAGCTATGTTACAGGGCTTCTTGAGTGATCTGGGACAACAATCTCCAACTTTTATGGCTCCACGGACCAGAAAACAATGGCGGGTAGCGGGTGGTGGGTGGCAGTAATGGGGGGAGGAAGGGGATGGTTTCGTGCACACAACCTCATCCCGTGGATGTGCAAATGGAGCTTTGCACGCTCGCCCACTACTTGTGCAGCCTGGTTCCCAATGGGCCTGTACCAATCCGTGGACCAGGGATTGGGGACCCCTGATCTGGGGGAGTTGAGCAGAGGAAGAAGGCGACACATTCACAGTTCATTCCCATGGCCTTGACATGGCGTCTTCTGGGAAGGCAGAAGGGAGGGGGGAGGAAGTGTAAGGAATAAGGAAGACGACCTTGATGGAGATGTTGAAGCTCCATTACCAAAGCGATGGAGATAAAATATATATTACCATAAGTCCACAAGCAATAAACAGCCATTTGTAAGCAGTTGAGGCAGACTGACATCTTCCTAATTCACATGGGTACCAGGAAGAGCATGACATGCATAACTCCTGCCTTACTTGCACAGAATGTTCCACCACATTGCTACATAGGCATTATGAAATAGCAGAAATTATTAGAAACTGTAAAAAACAAATATGCAAAACACATTTGGCAACAAAATGGCCTTGTGGTAAGTAACAAGAACGAGAAATATGCTCTAAGCTGTATTATCAGGCCAAAGAACAGTGAATCTAATAAGTTTTCCCAGCTATTCAAATACATGTTAACAATTATCTGTACTCTTAAGGGATTGGTTGAGTCATCAGTGGCTGAGAATTTGAACTGAAGTCTTCTTTCTGAAGATTTATTTTAAAAAACAACAACAAAGGGCTTCCTTATCTCAAAGGACTTATAACCAATAGCCACTATCATTACATTGCTGCTCGACTACTGCAAAACTCATCCAATTTGGTACTCCAATTTACTCCAATTTTTGCATTTTGATGCAAAAAATGTTGTCCCAGTACTCATTGTTTGTCCCAAAGGTGCTTTTTCAAGAGGCAACTGGACTTTCTGGTTTTTCTTTGAAGAGATTTTGCTTCTCATCCAAGAAGCTTCTTCAGCTCTGAAGCTAAAGAGGGAAAATTGCAGACTACAGGAACCAGGAGCATCACTCAGGTGATCCTGAGGACACAGATAAGCCTTCAATGACCCTCTAAAAGGATGCAAATGACCAGCTGTCTGCAAGGAATATACTGTAAATCCTTCCATTCCACACTATCCTGTCAGAGCTGAAGAAGCTTCTTAGATGAGAAGCGAAACATCTTCAAAAGAAAAAACAAGGAAGTCCAGTTGCCCTCTGAAAAAGCACCTTTGGGACAACCATGACCTGGATGACTGAGAATCTCTACAGACTTTTTATTTATATTTATATATTTATTAAATGTATATGCTGCTTATCTCTTCACATGAACTTTACATAAGTTACATAAAGCAGATCTAAGCTGCCACTTTCTGGGCTAATTGTCATTCAAGAATTATTTTGGCCAACCCAGGAAGCTTTTTTTAGAAGAGAAATAACAGTTACAAAACCTTGATAGATCTATGCTGATGTATTCACCTTTACTGAAAGAGAGCCTACATTAAATACAAGAAAAGAGTTGGGAAAAGGTCATAGTTGTCAATCGATTGCTGTGCACAAATTGTCAGAAGATTTAAATGGGATAAAAAGATTTTTGTAGATGAAAAAACAGACTTTGAAAGGGATTTATCTACTAATAATGAACATTTTATTGGCAAGGTATATAAACTATTGTTAAAAGTGAACCGGGAGGTTGAATATGTTAAAGACTGTAGGATTAAATGGGCAAAAAAATAGATATATTATGCTTGATCAATGGGAAAATATGTGGCTTAATGGCTGCATTTTTTATTGAATTACAATTTGAAAGCATTTGTCAGTATTTAGTTGGTATTTAACACCTGAGAAATTGTCAGAGACTATAAAGGAATGTCAAGTAAATGTTGGAAATGTAATCAATGTGAAGGTACTTTTTCATCTTTGATGGACATGTAATAATGCCAAGAAGTATTGGGATCAGATATGTTGTTTGATTCAGAATATACTAAAAATAAATGTGTAATTGAAACCAGAAGCTTTAGATATAGGTGTTATGGATAAGCAGGTTGAAAGAAAACATGGGACTTTGTTATTGAGCCAGGTTTCACCTAATCTGTACCTGCGCATTTTATTTTTCCTGCCAAAACTTTACTTTTCTCTACATTGGATTTGCTTTTGTTAGATAGGGCCCAGTGTTCAAGTCTGTTGAGATTCATCTGGATCTTGGGGTGTTGGCAATTCCTGCTGGTTTAGTATTGTCTGGTTTAGCATTGATGAGTTTCCCTTCAATTCCCTTTCCTAAATCGTTTATGAAGATGTTGGAGAGTTTTGGGCCTAAAACAGAACCTTGGAGTAGCCTGCTGCTCACCTGAATCCATGTGGATGTAGTTCCGTTGAGGACTCCACAGTTGAGTATGATTTGCCAGCCAATTACAAATCCATCTGGTGGTGATGCTGAAACAAATGAGAATATTTGATCCTGGACTGATCAGAGATAATGATGTGGCAGATAAGAAGCTGTTGTAGACTTTCTACGAGTTAATTGCATAATAGATTGTTAACAGAGGAGTTTGAAATTTAAACTTTACACACACACACACACACACACACAGATATATATATAAGATAAATATATAACAGGTCAAATTGATCACAAATAATGTAGACATTTTTATATTTTGTACCTGAATTGAACAAAATTATTGTTGTAATATATTTATCAGTATTCAACTGGGGGATAATATATGTACATATCTTTTGTTTTTTGTCATTTTAATGCACTTTTTTTTTCTTTAAATGTTTTTGTCAAATTGTGTTTTATTTCCTTTTTCCAAGACAACTAGACACAAGAACAGTTTTTTTCCCTAACGCCATCACTCTGCTAAACAAATAATTCCCTCAACACTGTCAAATGACTTGCTAAGACTGCATTACTGTTACTATTAGACTTCTCATTGTTCTTATCACCATTTCCTCCCACTTACGACTGCAGGACTGTA
>JANHFT010006883.1:32834-56082 GCA_032467955.1 Pseudoxenodon macrops | reverse complement strand
ATGAGATTTCGTCGAAACGTCGCCAAAATACCCTCAATCTTACACGGGAAAAGACCCGAATATGCCAAGACTTGCATGTATATATATATGTATATAATATAAATATTGTACATATACTGTAGAAACAATAAAACAAAACATGTATGTCAACAAAGCACAATATAATTTAAGAACTTCATATTCATCAGAGCACTTTGTTAGTCTGGACGTTAATGTTACATTATCTCTAAATAATGTATCTTATCAAATTGATTTTCTGCTGGGGCTGTTTGGCACTTCATCTTAAGCTGGGCAAAGGTCCTCCTTTGTCATAGCTTTCATTACTCTTTAAGCAGGAGCCGTGAGGTTCATCCAGAAAACATGTTAATATATCTGTAGCAGTGTACAGAGATGGCCTTGAAGAATTCAACAATCTTCAAGTAATCATCCATCTAGTCCTGGGTAGGAGGAAGAACTGAGAAAGAAACATGATTATCATACTTTGATTGTCTTTGATATGAAACAGAGAAGACAATTTCTCTCAGCCTTTCACAATTTTGCTATTAGTAGCCATTTTCAAAACAATCAACAGCTGCTTACTGTTCCCTTCCCAAAAGAAATAATAATATTGATTTTGTCGCTGAAAAAGGTATTAGAAAATAAATTAAATCATGCTGCCTTAAATTCCATATATATAAATTCCATATATAGGTTTTTCATTTAAAAATAGAGAACTTACTGAAAAATTTACCTTACTCTTTAAATTTACCCTAATCTTTCAAAGAAATGTTAATAATCAGAATTTTGAGAGATTTTGCTCTTTGGATTTATTATTTACAGTTTAAATAATCTGATGTATAATTCATCTGATGTATCGTACAAAGCTATCAAACAGGAATAAAAATACTTTCTTGGTCCTAACATACTATAAGTCATTCAACAAAACAATCAGTTCCACTTCTTTTTAACATATGGATTGCTTTATCTAAAATCTAATCTCCATTACCTTTGCTAAAGCTTTCTACTTTTAAAAAGTAGATTAGCAACAGGGCAGAAGATCCAGTTTGCTGTAGAACCCTTATTAAAGAGAATCCTATCAACTTTACTTTTTCACAAGATCAAATGAATCATAGGACTTTACTTTGGTCAACAATCAACTCAGTATAAGTACAAAAGAATATCAGCATTTTATCCACTACCACCCAGAGCTGAATGATAAAAGTCTGCAAGCACAATAAGAATTTTTATATTCACACTTGTGTCTAGATAAATGAGCAATTGCCACCTTAATCTTGATGCAATTGTTGTAGAAGGAACTGAAACCTGAGTGGGCAAATCTCTACAAGGGTTACATCCTTTTCCTTCCTCAATCAGATTTTAATAATAAGAATTTTCTATTTTATATCATTTTGATTTACACTTTATATATTTTAATGAATGTATTCCCATTCATACTTCTCATTTTCTAGAAATATTATTAACAAATCAGAGGATAATTGTTATTATAATAACAATTATAGGAAAAATAATCTAAAGTTTTAAAAAGTTATAGATGACTTTGATGACTATGCCATACAGTAATCTGGTGTTACTTATAGTAAAGACATCTTTTTATCTCACCCCCAAATCATTTGCACAAGTGAATTGAAAATATTCCATTTCATCGGATCATAGGAAGCTGCTTTATATTGAATTAAACTCCTTTCCATCCACACCAATGCTGATAAATATATTTGGTGGTGGTAGCATTTTACTTTCAAAAGAAACTCTACTGACTTGTATATATCTAGATTTATATGGCAAAATAAAAGATCAAGGATTAAACATAAAGTATCCCAAGATGCAAAGGAACAAAAAGGATCGAGATTACCTGATTTGAAATTATATTTTGCAGCCCTCTGTTTAGTTTGGCTGAAAGAGTTGGTGCCATTGAGAAAAAAAGATAAAATTAACACAATTTTCTTTCATGCTTCAGTTTTTAAAATTTCCTAAATCTATTGAAATGAGTAAGCTTTAAACATTCCATCACAGAGTAAAACATTAATATTGGGGCAGGAAAGCATTGAAAGAGAAGGTACAAAAGGAAAGAGCAATATTGAATATTTACCTGTCAGATGTACTTTATCGCAGTTTGAAATCACAGTTATCCAAGTGTTTTGGCAGAACAAAATATGCACGTGCACACACTCAAATAGCCTGTCCATTTCCTGCTGTCAGTGTGTGTCTTTCTTGAAGGTATAATCTCTGAACTTCTAAAACTCCAACCACCTGTAAAGTGTGAATCAAATCTCTCTTATCTTTTCAGCTAGAAATATCTATAAATAAAGATGTTTGAATCCTAGAGAATTGTTTCTCTGCCTGGCTGACATGGATTTAACCAGGATGATACAGAGGTAATGAAAACCAAAATTTCCCTACTATATATACTGTAATTAGCAAATTATGGAAATGCTAGAGACACTTTTATACCTGTTTTATTCTGTATTTTAAAACTGATATCAGATCAACAAAATAAATACAGTACTTGAATGAAAAGGGAAAAAAATTAGGTGGCAAACCAGAAATGTGGAACCATGTGGATGGATCCACTCAGGTTGAATCCATTATCTGCTTTGGATTCATTCACATTAACTTCAGCTACCAATTAATAATTACTATGGTTACATAGCACTACCATAACATGGATCAAAAGATATCTCACCTCTTGTTTCATGATTTTAGTAATAAATCTAATCATCCTTAACTGGGAATAACCCCCCCTCCCCCAAATTGCTGAAATTCTCTGTATATTATATGATTTAATATCTACATCAAGTATGCAAGTCTTTAAATTCTATGAAGAAGGTAACAAGCTACAAAGACTTGCAAACAGAAGTAGAACAACTGTGACAAAACAAAACAAAGATAGTACCAATAGTATTACATGCCTTAGGTGACCGGAGAATCACTTGAACATCATTTTGCATTGACAAAAAAAGCCGCGTACATCCAGAAATAATATCTTTAACATATCAAACAAGAACCTACCTACCTATTCCAGTTCCTGGGAAGGTAAATAAAAATGTCAAGTTCAGTCTAAACATCTGGCTGGCTGTGTGATAAACCATAATAATGGCAATAATTATTCCCTTTTACTCTAGAAATAACACTCATCTGATTGATTGAATGAATAGCTGTGTCAGTTAACAGATGTGATGATAATTTTTACACATTTGGATGATGCTGAATGCTATGAAACATATTAATAGGGGTTTGATTGGAGAAAACATTCGCTTTAATGACAATGGGAAATGATATCTGAGACTACATATAATACATAGCAAATTTGCACCCACGTGCATTTACACATCCTGAAAATAAATGTGCTAATATATCCTGATCTGTAATAATCAGTTGAACACATTAGTATGGTTTCTTAGCATTTTAGTGACTGGGAACCTCTGCATATTAGTTTAAAACAAGTCTTAACCATCTGTTTTACCATCTAATTACAAATGCAACAAGAATATAATTCACAATTGCATCATTAAAAAGACATAAGGGATTTAATGTATGTCTATGTTCTTTTTTATGTTGACAGCATCTGTTATGCATCCAAGACAAAAACACAGATACATTTTCTTCTTCCTCTTTAACCATTAGGTTAAAGATTTTGTTTGGAAATTTTAATTTAATAAGGAAGGCTGTACTGATACAATCACAGAATATGTTGAAAATATACTCTGGACTAGCTGATGAGTTGTGCTGTATTTACTTTTCCACATATTATTGGAGATGTAGCATATGAATAGAAATGATAGCATCCTAAATAAAAAGAGGCAAAATGCCATTTTCTCTTTTTGAAGAATCCCTGTTTTGTTTACATATAACTGCTTTGGTAGCACTAAATTTGCATAAAATAGATTAGAATGACATTGAATTTCAAGGTGGTGCACATATTTTGAAAGGTATGCTGGGGCTGTGTTAATTTAACATTAACTGTAGTCTAGATTGAGTTCAGTCTTTCTTGCACCCAGCAGATTTCAGTCCCCAAACTTAGTTTGCGAGACTGGAAAAGACTGGAATCAATGGCTAGCTTTCTGTCTTCAAATAAATCAGATATTGTTTTTACCACAATTTGTTGGATAAGCCCTGGTGATTTATCTACACCTAATGCTAAGCTATAAACTAGCTTAGAAGACACAGTGCTGAGTTCATATATCATCTTAAGACAAAATGAAACAAATTTAGAGCAAGCTATTAATTCAGCTTCTGTAGTAAGACAAGGAGAGATCAGATGGCTACTTTTTAAGATTCTCTTAATTGTGAATATTATATTTTCACCGATATATATACAAACTGATTCTTATCATGAAAAGGGAGGGGGGAAAGGCAGCGGGATGCAGATCGCAGCATATTTACAATATTTTTTAAAAACTCCACATTTTTAGAGAAAAGAAATCACAAAAAACAAAAAATGCAAGCGTTCAAAAATTGTAATAGCAGTTATGCTATTGATC
Organism: Pseudoxenodon macrops; assembly: GCA_032467955.1. NCBI lineage: Eukaryota > Metazoa > Chordata > Lepidosauria > Squamata > Pseudoxenodontidae > Pseudoxenodon > Pseudoxenodon macrops. The sequence goes on along the minus strand of JANHFT010006883.1, from coordinate 51,604 downwards.
AAACAGCAACAAGTTTGCTATGATTTGTTTAGGCAAAAATTCATGATAGCTAAGAGTTTTTGTCCATTGCAAAAGAAAAACCACATCTCTTGAAGGGTAGTATTTCTGAAATCATATAAAAGTTGGATGGACAAGAATTCTATATAAAAACCTATATAAATATTCTTATCTCATACCAAATACCACAATTGCATGAAAACTGGCCGAAAATGAAAGCCAATTTTTTTTAATCAACACTGTAGCTTCTGACTTGAACTACCTATTGGAGTTAAATATTGTGTATCAATTAAGGTTGTGCTACGTTTCATGTGTTCACTACAGATTTGTCTCTTATAGTTTCCACCTGTGTTCTTCTTGTCCCAATTTTCTTGTTCTGCTAATTTTTGCCTGGAACATCTCTTCTAAAATTTTAAGGACATTGATGTATTTATATCAATGTGAATAAAGTATAATAAATAGAAATAATTGTTATAAATACATGATCCTGTTGCTATAGTGAAAAAAATGTTCTGTCAGGAAATGTGCAGAAAATTCCTATTGAATTTATTTTAGTCTTCAAATTTCATTGCTTTATTAAGAAGATATCTGCACATATGAGAAAATAAATAGCTAGTGGCTGAATAAGCATGAAGTTCAATGTGAAAAATAATGTCCCTTCCTTCTTTCCTTCTTTTTCTAACATTAGAATATTTCTTTAGGAAAGAAGGAAAAATCAAGTTAGTTTTAATTAATGATAAATGATTAATGACAAATGATCATCAAATAATAAATATCATTTATCATAAATACAATAAAATGAGATGTAAGAGATGTAATTATTAACAATGAAAAACTTAATTGCATGGTGTAACAATGAACAAAATATGAAATTTGGAATTTTCCAACAATTAATATTCCAGTTTGGTGATGATATTGACTTTAGCAAATGTGCTGGTTTTCCTACCTCCATAGAAATAAAATAACAATTAGGATTTTTTTATAGATTACAAAATGTTGCTGCATAGCTATGTATATCAATCTCAAATTTACTCCAAAATGAAGATCACACATCATGTCAAGTTTTATTGTGGTTTGCTTAGTTGTGACTTGATTTGTTTTATGAACCAACCAGTGTACTTAAAAAAAATAAAAAATAAATTATGGTTTAGTGCAGAGGTGGGTTCCTAATGGTTTGGTCTGGTTCTACTGAACCATTAGTAACTTACTGGCATGGTACAGTAGAACTGTTAGTAACCCAGGCCTGCCACGCTCCCGAGCTGCTTCTTCAGGTTCATCTTGGATTTTGCACTGGGCATGTGCGCGCGTGCACAGCCACAGCACAGCCCTGAGCAACCAACAGTAAGAAGCTTGAAAATCCACCTCTGGTTTTGCGTGATGCATTAGTCAGATCTATGATTAAGATGACTATCATCAAAAGATAATGATAGCACATTTTCCCATTGGATCACTTTAATTAAAAATTGTGGAATATTTTAAATTAAAGTTATGGTTATAGGTGGATTTAAATGATATTGTCAAATGTTTTTGGAAATATTTATTTTTTTATTTAGATTTGTTTACCGCCCATCTTTGGAAGTGAGCAGCTTAAAGCATTAAATAATTAATAATAATAGGTAAAATAATTTATTATAGTCTAAAGCTCTTCTGAAACTAACATGGATTTTATCAGAACAGTCACGTATGCCCTTTTTCAGATACGTGCGATGAAATACATGTTGAAATATTCAGACTAAAGTTAGCACAAAGTTAATAAATTAATCTCAGATGTTTCTGTATTTGAAATATACCAAGAAGAATTATTGACTCAGTTTTTCCTAAACTGCACAGTTCAGATCTTTAACAAAAGGAGAGAAAGAACACCTTTTGGGAACTTTTATATGATACCTGTAAGAGACCAACAGAAAGAAACAAAAGAAGAATGCAAGATTTTTTTTCCTGAATTGTATTAAATAATAGAGGTGGTTTTTTTTTAACCACAAGCCTAACCAATGAGAAAAGAATAAAAGAAATAAATGAGTAAAATTATACCTTCCATTTTCATACAATGATATGTATTGTTCCTTTTTATCAATACATTGATCTAAAGAAATTAAGCCTATTCACACTAGTTAGCACTTTAAACAAGCAGATTATTCACTACAGGTAACTTTATCAAACAGAATATGTCCAACCTCTTTTCCCCTATTCATCACATCTAATAGTATTTTTATGTTCTAATATTGCATAAATAGAAGAAAAACTCTGTAATGTTTTTTTATCTTTTATAGTCATATTCCACCCTTTAGGGGAAAATATAGAATTAACTTAATAAATATGTCCATATGACATCTGACTTACCACTGTTAATGTGCCCATGTGTCAACAGATTTACCACTGTTTCTTTTGGGCTCATTCCTTACTGATGCCTAAAATGACAAACTGGAACTGGAGTTTGTATATTTTAAATTAATATAGCATAAAGGCAAACATTGTAAACAAGAATTTGGGTTGTTAATAACTGGGATAGATACACTAGATATATATTTTGGTGACTATTTGGAAACATGTTTAAGGTATTACAAGGATTCAAAAATCTGCAAATCATTGCTGTAAAGATAGAATTCATGTCCTCTTATAGCCAATTGCATTCAAAGCTGAGATGTATAGCTTTTTTCACCATATAAAAGCCTATATAATTTCCCCACATTAACAAGGATTATTTACTAGGAAGCTTAAAGTTAACAATTTAAGTTTCAAATGAGTATAGGTTGAGTTTACTGAATTAAAAATATGTCCCTTAATTTCCCCCATAAATGCTGCTTCATTTGTGGCTGAGAGAGGGGGTGTTTCTGGGAGAGATGGGCAAACATCAGGACAGCATGCCGAGATCATATACTTTAAACAAGGTCATGCAAGATATGAAGGTCATCCCAGCTGTATAGCTAAATAGACAAATTATATGAGGCAGCCGCAATATAAGAAGGTGCTGGAGGTAGATGATTATTTTAGTGGCAAAGGATCATTTCACACTGTGTGGGAGAAGGCAATTTTGCACTTGCATTTTTCCAGGAAAACTATATAAAGTGTTTGATGACCAAGTATCAGATGATGGGTCCTTCAGGTCAGAGGCCACTCCACATGCTACTGAAGAAGAGCTGAGAATACAGAGTACTAATGGTGTTTATGCTACACCTAGATTAAAGCCTTTGAGGTGTCTACTTGCTCTTGTTCCATGTGAGAAAAGAAAATCTGAAGCTGCAAAGACAGAATTATAGTGATAATATGAAACATAAGGAGCATGAACAGGAAAAACCTCAACACAGTAAACGATGAAATGAATCGCCTACATATTTGTCATCTTAGGCATCAGTGAGTTTTATGGATAAGTTCAATTTGAAATTGACAGAACATGCAATACCTTCCAATTCTATTCTGTTATTCTGTTAATTGGAGATTGGAATACCAAAGTTGTAAATATTGGGAAAACTCTAGTTGGACTGTCTGACATAGGAAACAAAAGTGGAGAATGACTTTAAATTTCTGACAATCCAGTGAGTTCTTCATTGCTAACGTAGTCTTCTAATAACTAAAATAATGTCTATATACATGGATATCACAAAATCAAATTATCAAAGGAGACTGAAATATTTAGTCATAATATGGTCAGAAGCTAACTGTGAAATAGTTCATGAATTGCTTATGGGAAAATTCCAAGTTGAAGTAAGTGAAGAAAAAACCCAGAAGGTAAGCATAATGAGTGTCATAAAAATGGTGAAAATTTTCAGGGAAACAAAAGAAGCCAAAGCCGGAAAGGACAAAGGAAGAAACTTTAAAAAAGAATTCCAGTTAGAAAACACATGAAATATTGCAACTTCTATAACAAGATCAAAGATGGAAAAAGACAAAAGAAAATAAAAGAATATCTTTGAAATAAATCAATGTTTGCTGTTGAATTAACATAAATATATCAAAGGATGCTTGTTTGTTTGTTTCCCACCTATATTATTTTTAGAAATAACTCAAGGAGCAAATATATCCAACACACCTTCCTTCTCCTATTTTCTCCACAACAAGAACCCTGTGATATGAGTTGGGTTGAGAGAGAGAGAGGTTGGTCCAAGGCTTTCATGCTAAGGCATGACTTAAGTCACAGCCTACTTGTTTCTAGTCTGATGCCTTAATCACTAGACCAAATTGGCTCTCCAACATTCATTATTTATTTTTTAATAGTCAGGATAATTTATTTTGTAATAAAGAATTCTCTAATTCTCCTTTCCAATTTCTAGAATATTCTAGAAGATTTAGTTTTGTAATGTCCTTTTCACCATTGAGAGTATTTGACTACTGGTTTAACTCCTATAATAATTTTTGCCAATACTTTCAGTGCTGCCAGAGTGCTGAGGTAGAAGGAGAACAAAAAATAATAATTGATTAATCTAATAATTTTATCTAATAATTGCTATATTTCTCTGTTAGATCAATTAAATATATTGTAATATTTCAAATGCTTTAAAAAGTATCAATAATCAATTAAGGATAGCAGTTCTACGCTTTTATTAATTTCACTCTCAGGCCATAGTCTAAAAATATTTTTACTTGTCATTTTAAAAATAAGAATTAGAATAAAAATATTATAATAATTAATTACTCATGAGTATGAAATCATATTTTCATATCATATGCAATAGTATAAAAGGATAAGTAATAATTAAGTACTGGAAATATCCTCAAATTATGATATTTCATTGGCAGCTCTGATTCTGATGCTATGGGAATAAACTTCAAGCAGTGGATTATATAGGTGCTTAAGCACCTGAAATTGATCTAATTGGCAATCATAAGGAACAGCTGCTCCTGTGGTTCCAGAATGAGAAAGAGGAGCTGAAGAAGCTAGTCAGATCTAGAGCATCACCTATATGCTATGGCAAGCAGAACATGAGTACTCTGCATGTATCATCACCTGACAAAGGTATTTCTTGTCTTGATTCACTTAACATCCAGTGCCAGAATGTTTTCCCCTGGGGAAATCATTGTCTGATCTACATACTCTGTATGCCCAATCTGTGAATCTTTGATATTCTTCAGCTTTGCTCCTGAATGTAGACCACTATGCCTAGACTTCTGGACTGTACCTTGATTATCCTTCTGTCTGACGTTTAGCCACCTGGAATGTGTTACAGGCAAGTTCTCAAGGTAATTGAGACATCTCTGAACATGCCTTCTTGGTTCTTTTATCCTATCCTGAATAAAATCAAAAGCATTTTCTAAAAGAACCAAGAAGGCATGTTCAGAGATGTCCCTTAAAAGCTATCAATCAAATATTTAATTCATTTTTGTATTATTTCACTTTACAAAGAAGACAAATTCTGAAGTTCAATATTAGACATCGCGAAGATTTTAAGGCATCTTTATAGTTTGATATTTAGAACAATCCTGGTTCCTAACAACAAAACCTACATTTAGGACAGCTAATTAACATACAGTGAGATTATAAATGTCAGTGTACTATCACATAAGATACATGGCAATTTTGCAGATCAGCCATAGGAGTCAATAGCTGATTTCCCAGGGGTTCTTAACAAGCTAACTCATTAGGAAAACAGTAGCTTTTATGTCAATGATATTTGGATTTGGGAGCACAGTAATCTAAATAAATGGTTAGTGGTTACAATAACATTTTCCCATCACCAATACAACTTAATTAATGAACCTATACATCAACATTTTTTTTTAACATGTTGAAATGCTAGGGGGAAAAATCTCAGTAGAATACAGTAATAGTAATAAATTTTATACATGAAACGTTCTTTAGAAAGGTGAATTTTCTTGAAGCTCTTAAGAAATTGGAATAATTAATATAGTGCTATTCAAATTAGATTTAGCTTTAAAATAGGACTTTATTAAAAATGTAGCGTATAATCTAATACAATATTTATTTTAGTGCTCCCCACAATTTTAAGAATGACCTTTAACTGGAAGATTTTAGGGTCAAGGTAAACTGGAGGGAGGATACCAGATTCTAGAAGACCTACCTAGCATTACTTTTTAACTAAAGAAAGACATAATTTTGTAAAATATATATGCAAAAGTAATTATTCTATCCTATATTAATAAAAATGAACGAGAGAGAAAGAGAGAGAGAGAGAGAGCAGACAGAGATTATGTTTTAATTAGGACCATAAATATATATACATGTACATGTATGTATTTAGAATGAGGTTGTAGTTGTCTGTTCTTAAAAACTGAAAAGCACATCAGAAAAATAAGAGCCCTCAATCCTAAATCAGTATTCATTGATAATTATATTATTATATTGACTTTCAGAGTTCCTTCCAACCTCTGTTACTCTATTCTATAATTTGAATGATATATCTAACACATATTCCATGAAATTGATAGGTTCAGAATGTAATCTAATTACCATAGATTAAATCAATTAATTACATAAAATAAATTAATATGAATGTTATATTCCTGTATTTAAGGCATCACATTAAAATGTATAGACGGATGGCAACAGTATGAAAGTTTCTAAGGATTGCTTTCAAGACTTCAAGGCCTGTTTCAATTTGATATTTTTCAAATTTTGATAACTGTTTATTAAAATGAAATTTTATATTCACCAATAGCTCTTAGTAATATTATAGTCCTGTGCAGATATTATTGCATTTGTATAAATTGTATATTAAAATGCATTATTATTTTTATTAACCCAGATTAAACCACTAAGAAAAACCTCCTTTTACAACCCTGTAATCCCTTTATTCGGGATGGAGTCAGGAGGACTGGATGAAGCTCAGTATTTACTGGTCGGATGGCCTTCCTGATGCCATGCGTATTTCACAGCAGATGTTTCTCTCCTAAGGCCAAAAAAATATGTTCCTATTGTATGATGAGAAGTACTGGAGTATAGTTGTTAGGATGCAGGAATAGGAGTAGAGAAACTCAAGTCTCAATGTCTACTCCTAATCCAGCATCCTAACAACTACACCCCAGTACCTGTCATTACAATGAATAGATTGTGTAAATTAGCTTTTTCATTAGGTTTTTCTTTAATATATTTGTATCTGTATACCTACCTACCTACCTACCTACCTACCTACCTACCTACCTACCTATCTATCTATCTATCTATCTATCTATCTATCTATCTATCTATCTATCTATCTTATAATTTTATTATATTATTTATTAATATGCACATGTGTGTGTGTGTGTGTGCTCTTATTCCTTTATACCATAATACATATATGTCTGATGATATTGGCATTCTGGTCAGTTCTAAAATCAATAATCACTTAAAGTAGCCTCTGCTCTTCTTACCTTCTGCCTTGTTTTACCTGAGAGAGCTTCATATCTGCTTTTTGATCCAGTTTCAGACAAAAAAAATTCACTTTTATCTAAATGCATCTTTGATCAGTTCAGAAGTGGGCTACTGCCAGTTTGGACCAGTTCAGGTGAACCAGTAGTTCTGACCAGCAGAACTTTTATACTGCTGTGTGCATGTGCTGAAGGCTTGCACGTGTTTACATTTTCAGTTCTGGGTGAACTGGTTGTTACATTATTTCATGCCACCTCTGAATCAGTTGTTATTAAACATTTATATCAATGAGATGGGTTACTGTGTGATGTCTATTAAATGATGAGTGATGTCTATGAAATACCACTAAGAGATATATTTTTGCTTTCCATGTATCTAAACTTTTATTTAAACTATAATGTATAATTACCAATATGCAGTATAGTGGCAGATGGTTCAGTCTTTCCTTAATTGTTTGATCTGTGTTCGAAATCTTTAATTTGTGAGTTTAGTCAGATTATTGAGATTCATGGTTTCATGTGGGCTATCTTGGATTTGATTTATTTGAAACTACTTAAGTGAGAGAGTGTTAGAGTCCATCTATATTAGAAGCTATGGCCTTCCTTGCATTTAAATTCTACTATGTTAGCCGCTAGATTAATATTTCATGTGTTTGACAATAAAAAAAACTTCTTTTTACTGGGTTGCTATCGAGTAAAAAGTGAAAAGTGGCAATTACCTCAGTTGAAAATATTTAAATAAGGGCCAACAATTTTAAATCCTGTTCTCTATCTACAGCCTGCCTGCCTGCCTGCCAACTGCCTACCTACCTACCTACCTACCTACCTACCTACCTACCTACCTCTCTCTCTCTCTCTCTCTATCTATCTATCTATCTATCTATCTATCTATCTATCTATCTATCTATCTAATCATCTATCAATCTATCTATCATCACCTATTTAATCTTCATTTCCCCCCCCCAAAGGTTTTAAGCTCATTATTTCACAGTATTTGTGGCATATAGGGTAGGTTTCATTATGTGATTGTGGTAGAGGGCAAAAATATAGTATATAATTATATATTCCTTTAAAAATAGTGAAGGAAACTTCATTGCAAATTGGACAAATGGATGTGCATTGGAGTGAGGAAGGCATTCTCTTTCCTACCTCATTTAATAAACTCATGGTAATGTTATGAATGCCAAAGTTTAATTTAGCTTGCATAAAAATGCAACTGAAGAATGTCACTTCAAAGTTGTGGATTCTGACATGTGCTGAATTAAGAGAGATCCATTCCAAACAACAACAACAACTCAGCAACAACAATTGTAATAAACTAAAAAAACTCAGGCATTGTCTGTTTAGAATAGAGATAAAAGCATAATTCTAATGCAGCAGGTGAAATAATCAATAGTCACTGCTTATCGCTAGATAATCTGACAGCAATTATCATGATGTTCTCTATGCTATTACAATCTATTGGTCTCATTCTAGTGGGATTCAACCGTATGATTAAGAGATATGTGGGTGTATTGTAGAAAGATCTCTGTACATCAGAAATGTTCTGTATATTGCTCAATTGCCTCCTCTAGAGAATACTAGAAGCTTTTATAGTAAAAAAAGAAAGTGCAAATTCCCATGTGTTGAACATCAGTTTTCTAGAACTGAAAATTTTGACTCCACATTCCTAAATCCATTAGAAATCAATAAACAATTAATATTTTTATAGATAGCTGTTAAATGATGAAATGTGTTGGCTATTCCCTAGGACATTATTCTCAATAAATAATGAGATAAATAATAAATACATAATAAATAAAATAATTTATTATAGTAGACAACTAATTCCTTTCCTTTGGGCTCTCCCTGCCGGCCCTTAGCCCTTGATTTGCATTTGGGATATTCTCTTCTCCCACACAGATGTTCCCATCAGTATGCTGTAGGATTCAGAGTACTGTATTTTGTAGGATAATCCTAAATAATGGTGACATAAATTTCAGGACAAAATCACATGTGAATGTTAAATTTTCACTAGGCTAAGCACAACTCTACACATTAAAATTGGATATAAAAAAATCACCTTCCATTTATATAATTTCACTTGACTTCTGTGTTTATGACTAGGGTATGATTTAACTGTATTATCTAGGATTCCTTTTACCCTGTCAATTCTGAGGAAGTGGAAAGATTAATATGTAGGTTGCCTTGTGCCATTTGGAGTCTGGCACAAGACAAGGATTTTGCTTATTCTGGCTGTTGTGATAAACTGGGTCAAAATGTAACTATCTCAACATACTTTGTGACAGGGGTAGTTGCCAGGAGACCTAAATGAGACTGTGGTGTACCCATTTCTAAAGAGACCATCTTTGGATCTAGTGATACTAGATGATTATGGTTAGGTTTCATCCTCCCCTTTTTGGGAAAGGTTTTTGAGATATTTGTTCATGGGACTGGAATAACATTGGATCATTTCCTGATAGATCTGTTTTGGGGCCTAGTGTATCTTTCCAGAACCCTTGGTGGCTTTCAGTACCAGCAATCTTGATAGCTGGGTATGGAGGGTGGGGTTGTAGGTTCTAGTCTATAGCAATTTTACTTCCAGGCATTTTAAGTCTATAGTGAGAAAGAAGAAATTAAAAGTCAGTCCTGTATCTACTGACTTACTTAGTCTCATAGCAGTCCTCTCTTCTTTACTTTCTAATATCTATATGAAAATGCTAAGAAAGATCATCCAACAGTTTGGAGTATGTGAAATTGGTATACTGATGATGCCCAATTATTTGTTGTCATCCCAGGCTGTCAGGATGAATGCTATTGATGTTCTTGAAAGGTACTTGGAGAGTGTAAGTGAACAGGCTAAAATTTAACACAGGAAAGACTGAGTTCTGTTTGTTTATCAAGGTTTTCTGATTTTGTCAGAAAAGGCAAGTACTGCCTTAGAAGAAGCAGGTACACAATTGATGATCTGGCTAGAATCACAGCTTCTGTTCAAGTGGCAAGTAAATATTGTTACTATAGGAACTTTTGCTCAGCATCAACAGGTGTATTAATTATGGCCTTACCTGAAATAGAAGAACTTAGTCATAGTATTCATGACTAAGTATTGTAGGCCAATACAATCTACATGGGGCTGCCTTTAAAGACAACTTAGAAACTACAATTGATGGTGGAATATAATATAATATAATATAATACTAGTATTAGGAGCACTGAAAGCATGCGATACTACGAGTAGATAAATGGATACCACTTTGGTGGGGAAAATCTGGCTGTTATCATGTGTGCAAAGAATGGAAGCTGGCACTGGACCTGGCCAGACATGAGCAATGCAACACAAGGCGAGGCAAGGCAAGACCAGCAGAAGAGCCTGGAAGAGCCAGAAGCCTGAGCACCGCACATCAGCTGATATATGCTAGTTCACTCCCTGCACTGCACCAAGAATAGACACGCAAACGCCAAACAGAATGAACTATAGTAGAAATTTAGGCTGACAGGACTGGATTGTGTATCGCATGTGTAGATTTTCCTAACATTGTATGCTATACAATAAATAAATATATAAATAAATTGGGGGCACTGATAACCGGCATCTGTTAGTTTATATGCAACTTAAAGTTCTGGTTTTAACCCATAAAACATTTTATAGCTTGGTACCTGGATACCAATTCCAACCTGAATTGACCAAATCTACCAAGTCATTTAGTAAGAAATTCACCTGCTAGGTGAGGGAAGCCTAAGTTAAAGATGATAGTGCAGTGATCTGTAACAATCTACCAGTGGAAATCAGACTGATCCCCCTTAGAAGCTTTCTGATAATATTAAAACATCTATTTTGGACAGCATTCCAGTGATGTTTAGTAGTTCTCCATATTTTAACCTTTTTATTTATTATTTATATTATATAAATAATATGAGCCGTGGTGGTGCAGTGGTTACAATGCAGTACTGCAGGCTACTTCTGCTGACTGCTGACTGCTTGCAATTTGGCAGATCGAATCTCAGCAGGCTCAAGGTTGACTCAGCCTTCCATCCTTCTGAGGTGAATAAAATGAGGACCCAGATTGTTGAGGGCAATATGCCCACTCTGTAAACTACTTAGAGAGAACTGTAAAGCACTGTGAAGGAGTATGTAAGTCTAAGTACTATTGCTATTATTATATTGTACATTGGTTTTGTAATTGTATAATTTTTAATAGCTATTCCACCTTTCCAAGTGATTTTTAGTATTTTTCTTATGTTCTGTGAGCTGCTAAGAATCCTCACATATAAATGGAATAAATAATGTAGTAACATAGAATACCTTAATTGACCCACATGCTTCATCTTATGGTCACCTATTACTGCAATAGTAAATTACCATTAATATCTATTAGGCTACTTTCTGAAATTTTGAAAGGTTTTTTTTTTCCACACGAGCAGATTTTTTTTCCATGATACATTCATCCGCCTAAGTAAAAATAAGCAATTTATATCTATTGCCAAGATGTAACTGTAATGTTAAGCTGTAAGAATTTGAGGAAGCTAGGTACGAAATCATAAACCAAGTTTGCTTATAAACATACAATAGCTTTGTATAGTAAAGTTAATTATATTGATCTACACCAATGAAACCTTCTCTAGCTGCAGTTCAACATTTATTAGACTTCATGATAATCATTCCTGTGATATACAGCATTGTTCTGCATATGATCAGTCATCAACATGAGACATTTCTTCTGATATAATCATCAAGACAACAGTGGTGATTGATTAATCGATACATGGGCATGGCCTTATTACAGTGAACAAATTAGACATTGCAGAATATATTGCAATGTTGGCAAGATTTGTTCTTTACAAATATACCTCTTAATTGATAGTTTTGACCTTTTGGCAACACTGGAAAAAAATGCCATTTAGAAGGTTGATCTTTCTTTCTTAGTATAGATCAAAGTAAATAGATCAATGTGATGCTAAGTATGGATTTATTAGGAAAAAGGCAAAAGAACAAATGTTTCAGGGATACAATTTTTTTTATTTTGCTTAGCATAAAGAAGTTAACATCATAAAGGAATAAAAACATAAACAAACCAACTAGTATTTCATCCATTTTAGGAAGAATTGGTCCTTATGTTGTAGAAAAAACAGTGTCAATCTATTCATGTCTTCACATACAACTCAAGTCTTATATTTGCTGCGATAACTTAAAAAAGAAAGACTAAAGCCTGATTTAGAAATATTAAGAACATGCATATCAGAAAGGAAGGAAACTAAGGGAAGATTTGTGTACAAATCTCAACTTCTTGTGGGAATTACTCAAATTGTATACTGGATTTATTTGCATTGGAAATTTGGATCTTCCTCCACTTGCAACAAACCATGATATGATATTTATTGACTACCACTGTATTTGGCTGAAGTTATGACTTTACTTTCACTTTATCCTCAGCCCATTAGTACCACAGGGTTAAGCCATTCTTGGCTGTACAAGTAATCCTCGAATTATAACAGCATTTGGGACCAGGAAATCCATTGCTACATGACATGGCAATAAAGCACAACAGTAATGTGACTATACTGCTTAGAAATGGCAATTCCAGAATTTCTGGTTTCTGCCATTAAACAATCACTGTGTAATCATTAAGTGAGAACCTCACATGAACACAGCTTCCCACTCCCTGCTGGCTATTCCATTGACTTCGCTTGTGGGAAGCTGGAAGGGAACACTGGAACTTATCATCATGTGACTGTAGGCGCATTGCAATGGTTGGAACTCTGGTTACTCATTTCCCTTTGTTCAACGCTTTTGTAACTGTGAACAGTTACTGAACAGACAATCATAACTCAAGGACTACTTGTACCTTAAACTAGCAGCAATGTGTAACAATTTCAAATTATGTAAAATCTGATGTGCATAGAAGACTATTCTATTTGTGCCTGAGACAGGTATTTTACAGGGAATGAGAACAGCCCAGTACCTATTCAAAACCTGAGACTGATACAGCTATATCCTCTACTTTCAAATCCTAACCACACTTTTCTGTACCATTATTTTTCTTTTTTCCTCCAGGACAAAAGAACAAAGCACAGCTGCCTGCTGCTTTTGTACTAGAAGTTCCTTGTGGTCTACCAGGCAGTTGATCAGTAACTGGAAACAACACTGTAAAAATGCAGACCTGATTTACCTTACTGAAGGTTTTTAATTAATTTGTGTCCATGATTTGTGTCATTTCTATTTCTCTATTTCTCTTAAAATTACAGTCACAGCTAAGGTGAAATTATGAATAATTATTTAAAGTAAGCAGCCATTAGACACCGATTCTTATGCAGTTGTGCACTTCCTGCATTAAAAAGCAATAATCTGAAGGCTTCTGTGTGGACGTTTCCTATCTGGCTCTGCTTTCCTCTCCCTTTTAATAAAACCTACAACATGTTGAAATGCCCAGAGTGAATATCATGGCAATCATGGGAAATTATAAGAAGAAGGAGCCATCCATTGGGAGAAATATGCAAGCTATACATGTTTGCTTTGCCAGCTTCACCTCCTACTACCTGTCCCAAACTGGTAAGTAAGCAGGACAAATGCCATTACCAACTTTTTGCTAGGAGAAAACGTCAGGTACTCTTCTCTTCATACAAGAAAAAAGTAGTTTTCCTTGGGTGAACCTCAGGGGTTTGTTTCACTGACTATGTTGCAAAACTGGCTGGATACATGAATTTCAGCAGTCAAAAGCTATCCCTTTGCTGCCACCTTCCCTATGGGTGACCTGATCTGATGTATTTCAACTCCAAACAGTGTCATTTAACCCACAGTAAAAGCAGGTAGAAGAGACTGACTGTATGGGGAATGCAATGTTTGAGATTTATTTTTCAGCAACAGTTTTGTAGAGGAAATTTTTGGAAGCATATTCTCACTCTGTGACAGTATTTACTTTCAAATAAATATGATAAAAGCAGAGGGAGTTTGCAAAAGTTCAATTCACAAACATTCGCTGTACATAACTGTTCTAGCAGAAGTGTTTGAAGCTTAGAGGGGGGAAACAAGGCCATTGGTGACAAAGTAAAAGTAAAATAAGGCACACAGATTGATGAACAGGCTGGCACATAGGCTGTGATGTTCCAGTTTCAGTTTGGCTGAATTGCAACATGCCTGAAATGTTTTGGCTGAACTTCTGATCTGCAATGTGTTTGTTTCATGAATAAAATGGCAGCCGGCAAGAGATCTGTCACCTTCAAGCCATGGAATCAATTCCATATCAGTTTCTGTAATTTTCTGTTCCTGTCCAGCCTTCACTTTGTAAAGCCTACTAAGAACATAAACATCTCTCACAGCCACCCCACTTTCAAATTACTTGGAAGTACCTCTAAAGCTTGTGTCCCTGTGATAAGACTGCCTAGAGCTTTAGTAAATGGATGCTGATAAAATGGATGCTGGTAAAAAAAATATTTCCAGGCCACTTCATCTCCCCCTTTTGGATGGTGAGCGAACTGGCATTAATTCCCCTTCCTTTCTCGGTTTCTTCTTTTACCAATTGGTTGGCAAAAGAAATAGAAGAATGGCAAATGTCTCTGAAAATCAGTGGCCAGAAACTGAGAAGCATTGTAGCAGCCTTTGTGGCAAATAGGATTGGACCTTTGGCTCTAGCCTTACTCATCATTATGCACCTCTGATAAATTGGATTCATGGGTGGGTTCTGGTTCTTTTTGCTGCCAGTTAACTCAGGGTCATGCCTCGAGCATGTGTATGAGCATCAATCAAAAAAGTGCACATACACAGAAGCAAAATCTAAAATGATGGCACCCCCAGAGACACCGAAGGAACCGGCTCTGTGACATCATCACCAAGTTACTACGAACCGGTAGGAACCCGCCTCTGAATGGATCTCACTTGGATCTAGAAAATACTGGAAATAACAGTTGTAAAAATGTAGCATGTTCAGGCAATTTTCCAGGATGAGTTAAACATTGCATTATTTGCTCTTGTTCCCTACAACCATTTGTCGAAGCACTGCTGTCTGTAATGAATATGTTGCAAGAAAGGGCTCTAAGACTGTCAATGTCTTCTACATGGTCTCAGTTATTTTCAGGGATCACCTACTGTATCTCCTGTATGTCTTTCCATCGAATTAGAACTTCAGGGTTGAAGCCTCTGGGTTTCTTCAATTAAACAATGTCATCTATCTGGACACAGAAATGTGTCTCCTGTGTTACAGAATCTGCTATCTGGGATGAGGTCCTTCCTGAAATTTGAATAGTTCCCACTACATTTTATGACTGTATCCTTCCCTAATAGAGTAGTAAATTGTAATAAAAGAATACGAAACATGCTTGAGGTAGGATAGTGGCAGAAGGACTTAAATCTGATCTGTCAAAGCTTGGGAAAATGAAGCATGAAAAAGCCAGTCCCAGGAGCAAGAAGATTACATTCTCAGGTGAGCTTTTAAAAAAGGAAGAGGAAACTGCATTTTGTCTTCATCCTGTGCAATCTTTTCCTGGGATGGCTGAAAGCAAGAAAACAAAAAACAAAAACCAGTTCCTGGGAATCTGGGGTTAGAGATCCATAAAATATAGAACAATTTAAGAACAATAGG
Source organism: Pseudoxenodon macrops (assembly GCA_032467955.1). Lineage (NCBI taxonomy): Eukaryota > Metazoa > Chordata > Lepidosauria > Squamata > Pseudoxenodontidae > Pseudoxenodon > Pseudoxenodon macrops. The sequence continues at coordinate 35,753 of JANHFT010006883.1, read as the reverse complement.
CAAAGTAGACATGAGATTTATTTTTTATGGAAAGTTAAGTTGTACTACCACTACTATCCTTTATATATTGTTTTCTCCTACAAGTGTCTCTGCAGGGTGTATGTGCATACTTGCTTCTCTCAAGAGAATCAGCGGCTGAGGAAAATCTCTGTTGAAGTCATTGTTGTTTTAAAAATAATCTCTTTGGGGCTTTCAACTCCTGTTTGATTCTTTAATCTTAATATACATAATAAAGACTCGAGTTCTCATTTAGTCATCATACTTTGTCTGAAAGGATTGTAACATGAGCAGTTTTATCCCACTTGGCTTAAGCTTTGAATGGAATGAAAGTAAGGGAGAAAGTTACCATTTCATCAAAGTCCAGGTAATTCAGCATCAAAGTATATCAAATGGGTGTGGGCAGCATGGTAACTTTCTTTGCCACTTTGCTCTTTCCTAAGGCTGGGATACATGGATTAAAAAGTTAATGGTCTGTCTCTGCTCACATGCCATTTATGGTTTGATTTTTTCAAATATTAGGAAGACAGCCCAAGAATATTCTTTCCCACAACATTATTAATAATGTACATTTTTAGAGCAGGCAGCAGAGTTTCCATTAAACCACTGAGAGATTTGCCTGTGACAATGACGTGTCTTTATGGTTTAAACATGCAATAATTTCTTTTGAATGGCTTTTTTCCCCCACCTGCATGATCAGTTTTAAATTTATGTAAAGCTTCCCAGAGTCTTAAAAAATCTTTTATCATGCAATAATACTTGGAATGTATTAAAAGTATCTATTAATTTTCATTACTCCATGGTAATTTAAATAGGAGACATTTCTGTGAAAAGGTATTAATGTCTACTTCAACTATAACAAAGCCTATTTGCTTTATTACAAATTGTTCAAATTGTTTAAAAAAAGGCTTTTTGCAACATGCAGGAACGCACACAAAGCATGTTTCCTTGACTCATTAAATGAGTCACAACTTTTTTCAGGATTGCAGAACTGCTTTATAAATTGCCTTCATACATGCACATGCAGAGTTCCTATACTTCATTTCCAGATTTCTAAATATCTCTCCTGTGCAATAAAACATATTTGCAACAATTTGTAACTGTGAGTCCTGGAGATGTTAATCTTAGTCTGGACTTCTATCATTTTTCACCTTGATTTATAGTTCAATATGCAGCCAAGTAATCCTTTTGCTTATAGTTAAATAGGAAAAACAGTATATTATAAACTATTAGAAATTTCACTTTTCTGAGGAAGCATACCTTGTTTGTGCCAATAGCCACTCAGAAAACATGTGGAGAGAAATATATTAATTTCATTCAAGAATATAGTACAGTGCAAAAATTCCACATAACTCTTCTATAATGTCTTCCTATTGCTTCAAAAGAAACATGTATAGATTAGTGATGTGTAAATAACTAAAAATCTGTCTCAGTTACTACGTTAGTATGTAGATATTACAAATCAATATTTTTAATGGTTTGTTGTTATTTTTAAAAAATTCATAACAAATGATATACCGTAATTATTTATGTTTGGTTTCCAAATTGGGAAAGATGTATATGGATTGTTGATCTAATGTTACTTTTGCTGTACAATCTAACGAAATCAAAAAGTCTCAGTATTATCCCACCTCTGACTATATGGAACTTTTATAGTTCGGATGTATCCTTTTTGTTTTGTACACATAATTAAATTATGTATACAATAGAACTAATATGACACTTTGTATCAGGAGTTTGATATTTAGCCTGGTCCAGTTACAAATATGGCACTTAAATTGGTAAAAATATAATTTTAATATTCACTTTTTTATTTGCCATATATATTGAACTTAACAAATATAAATCATCCAGTAACTCTTTGAAGAACATATAATTGTTTTAAAAGCAGAAATAATAAACCATGTTTATTAGAAAGTAATTTTTAATTTGGGCCATAATCTCTTTCTTAGCACCTTGATCAATTGACAAAGTCTGTATGTTAGGCAGTGCTTAAGTGATAAAATTCATACTATTTTTATAGCAACCTTTCTGTGAAAAATTACACTTTATATAAAGTGTTACTAATACACTTTCAAAGGCACATAGTCTTTTCTTTTGTTGTATAGATTTTTCATGAAAGTATTATAAAACCTATGGCCCTGACAAAGTGAAATAGTAGAATCTTTCTGACAAAAAGCTTTTAACTATCATTTTAGCAAAACTAGACAACTTCATTGTCTCTCAATAGTTTATCTTATTAGTTCACAAAATCATGTTTAAAAGGGTAAACCCTTTGACTTTTGAGCTTAGTATATTTTAAAATAACGTGCCTTGGACCTTCTATCTTTTCTTTATCACCATTTTTGGAAAAATAAGTCAGGATTTATTGTCCGTTCGTGTGCATGGTGCAATGTAGATTTTCATAATACACCATTTTGGTGTGAGAATTTTACAATCATGATACCAATGTGCAGAGATTTGTTCTTCTGAACAATGCATCTCTTCTTAGAATATAATAGCTGTTCTTGTTTTTGTTGCATGAATGTGCTTTTGCGACAGTTGCAAGCATCAATATTAATTGTGACATCTTCATTTACAAATAGCACAATTCCTCACAAATATAAAAGGCATTTTGAGAATTAATTGTTTGGTTTTAGTTTGTACCCAGTTGTGTTAGGATCTGAGTGATTCTATCAAATAATTACACAGCTAATTTATCACAAGAGAGATTTATTTTCCCTTTTCCCCATCCATTATGTGAAGAAAAGTTATCTTACTTGAGGAAGTTTCATGAATGGCCAAACGGCTTTGTTAAAATCATAGTTTTTCAATGCCACTACTGCAACCTCATAGAAATATCTAGAATCAGGGCTTTTTTTCAGCCGGAACGCGGCGGAACCGCGTTCCGGCACCTTTTTCCAGGTTCCCCCGCCTGCCCCC
>JANHFT010006883.1:14129-26351 GCA_032467955.1 Pseudoxenodon macrops | reverse complement strand
GATAGATAGATAGATAGATAGATAGATAGATAGATAGATAGATAGATAGATAGATAGATAGATAGATGTGTATGTGTGTATACACAAACACACATATACACATACATATATATACACACACAAACATGCATGCAGAAAAAGTGAAAATATTCAATTGCTGCATTAAAGAATGTGGCTATCATATCTCCCATATGCAGTATCATCTTTTTCATGACACAGCAAGTGAGATGAATTGGAATCATAACGTTTTCAAAAAGGATCCCCCCCCCCATATTAGATAAGCTTCACCTTTGAAAATAGGGATAAGAAAGCTGATTCCCTCGGCAGTCTGTATCTGTCTTTGCTATCAAACCTTATGGCATTCAGAATAGTGACATAGTTATGTCATTCATAAATGGAAAATCAAAATTGATCAGATTGAGAAAATTAGAACCTTTAAATACTGAGTATTTATGTTTCAATTCTCTAATATCTGCAAGAACAATCAGGGGAAGGTCTATTTCATTTGTGCACAAAAAAAGTCTTTGGCCCAGCAATTTGTCCCTTAAACACCATACAAATAATTATGTTCCCACTGCAATCACACTTTTCAGGGCAAAATTTCTGCGCCTAAGATTTTATGGCCACATTTGTTGCCTATAAAAATATAAAGGTAATTCAAGTTCTTGAAACCAGTGCTTGGTGTGCCTCATTGTTTTTCAGATGCAAGCTAAATCTCTGTTGTCTGTCAGTAGATGCCCATATGAGGATTTGTTGACTGAAATCCTGGCTAAAATTAATTTGGAGGATGGGTGAGATCTTTATCACAGTTAATCCCTGTCAACAAGTTTGACTCCTTGTAGAAAAAAGAGCCTACTTTCACTCTTGTCCTATTGTGTATTTTCAGTTCAATCACTGATAACACTAGGGTCTGAGAGGGTCTTAAAAGACATCAGACAACAAACCCTGGATCCAGATTTACAGAAGGATAGGACCAGAATTTCTCACAACCTAACAGTCTTTGAAGCAGGTCTTTTTCTATTCATAAGTATGTGTACAATTTTCTTTCTTTCTCACTGTAAAACTTTTTATAGGCTTAGTACTCTGCCATCTGGATCCTGGGAGGGAGATATAGCCACATGGCCTTTCAGAAGTCTGCCACTCCCTAGAGCAGCGGTGTCAAACTTGATTTCATTGAGGGCTGCATCAGGATTGTGTTTGACCTCAAGGGAGCTGGGGGGACGGCATGGCCAGGGGGTGTGACCAGCTCAATGTCACTCATATAGGGAATGCCTGTGGTAGCCCAAGTGCTCTGCCAGTCAACATTGGCACCCAAGCTCCATTTTTGGATGTGATGGCCTCCGGCAATCCTCTGAGGCCTTCCTGATCTCTGTTTTCACTGGCAGAGGCACTGAATGCTGGTCCTTCGTTGTTTCCAGGGCAGCCCCATGGACCAGTTCTAAACACCCTACAAGCCAGATCAGGGCCCTGGGCCTTGAGTTTGACATCCCTGCCCTAGGAGGTGTTGCTGACAGTTCTGCAGAACTGTCTATTATGTGATACATGGCACTCAGAATTAGTATCACCTCTCATTGTACAGTGATACAAATATACAGGCAGTCCTCATTTAACAACCATAATTTGAACCAGCTCTTTGATCATTAAGTAAAGCAGTTGTTAAGTGAAACTATAGCAAATTTATTTCAGTTTTGCTTTGCTTTATAGACTAAGAAGTTCATGCATGTGGGGATTGGTTGTAAAGTGACCTTTTCGTAACTATCAACTGTGAATGGGTACTAAATGAGACAATTGTTAAACAAGTATTATCCTGAACCACAGAAGAGATTCCCCCCCCCCCCGATGATAGATTATTAAAGATTTCAAAAAAGTAAAAAATTACTGCCAAGTACAATCACTGTAAGAAACCTTTAGGTATAATCAAGTTCTGATAGATGATTGTGTGACAGAAGACAATTAGCTGTTTTTCTCTATTAATATTTTTGACTTATTGCAAGTTTCTTGTTTGATATTTTCCATGGAATTTTGGTATATGTAAGGTTTGCTTGACTTTTTGATTTGTTTGATACTCTGTGCTTATATATCTTGAACCTTGAATTGTTTCAAAAAGTCATGTGATGCACACATTAACATATACTGCACTTTTTAGAATATCACATAACATAATTGCCTATATTTGTTTTCCCTGAACCTATGAATTCACAATATTTATTTTATTTAGTTGTTCAAAGTATTTACTTATATTGCTTCTCATTATTAAAAAAAACAGTTTTTATTTCCTAGGTGTCAAGTGCCTCGAACCTATATGATTCTGATAAAAAGTAGATGTTTTTTCATAAATTGAATAAAAAGAAGAATATATTTTGAATAGTATCATTTATTTTCATGAAAAAGACCCCTCTTTTAAAGTATAATTGCAACATGAAATTTGCAAATGACACTAAGCTGGCAGGAATAGCCAACACCCCAGAAGACAAGTTCAGGATCCAAAATGATCTTGGCAGATTTGAAAAATGTGCCTAATCCAACAAAATGAAATTTAATGTGGAGAAAAGCAAGATTTTACCCGTGGGCAGGTAAAACCAAAGGTACAAGTACAGATTAGGTGAAAGCTGACTCAAAAACAGTAACTGTGAAAGGGACCTTGGAGTATTAGTGGATGAGCACTTAAACATGTGTCAGCAGTGTGCAGCAATCAAAAAAGCTAAAGAATCCTTGGTTGTATAAATAGAGGCATAGAATTAAAATCATGTGAACTATCAGTACTGCTTTATAAAGCTTTAGTAAAACTACACTTGGAATACTACATCCATTTTTGATCACCACATTACAAAAACGATGTTGAGACTGGAAAAAGTGCAAAGAGCAACTAAGATGATTAAAGGCCTGGAGACTAAAACATATGAAAACCAGTTGCAGGATTTGGATTTGGCTAGTCTAGAGAAAAGAAGGACTAGGGGAGACATGATAGTAGTATTCCAGTATTTGAGAGGCTGCCACAAAGAAGAGGGGGAAATTTTATTTTCCACAGCCCCAAAGGGCAAGACAAGAAACACTGGATAGAAACTAATCAAGGAGAGAAGCAACTTGGAATTAAAGGGAAACGTCCTAACAGTGAGGACAATTAACAAGTGGAACAGCCTTCAGATGTTGGAGGTTTTTAAGAAGGGATTGGACGGTCACTTGTCTGAAATGGTATAGTATCTCCTGCTTGAGCAGGGGACTGGCCGAGAAGACCTCCAAGATCCCTTCCAGCTCAATTTTGATTCTGAAAGTATCTACATATATTGTATTCTTTTTACTGGACTATCAATGATAGAAATTGAAATGATAATTTAGTTGTTCCTAAATTAATTCATTTCATTTTTATGGATTACTGTGACTGTTGTCACCATTTCCCTTTACAATTCAATGGTAAAATAGCTGTGCTGAAGATCTGTAATGTAAATTTAAAAGAAACTAAATACCCTTTCCTACTCACCTCTTTATGCTCTTTAGACTTGTGTCATTTTCCTGACAGAACACAACTCTCATTGAAACTCCTGAGCTCATGGAAATTAAATTAAGTTGCCATTGATTGTAAATATAATATTTTTGTTTTATAGACCTTGAACTAATTGATAATGGTTCATTGTTAATACTGCATGATTTCCTTCTTTCATAGAAGTACAATAAAATGAATGTTTCTTACATCATAATGGTATACTTAACAGTATCCCTTTATGCTGCAAATATAAATAGGTCTTAATGAATGGAACAGGACTTCCCAGTCTCCACACATTATACTCTTACTATTTATCTTGTTTTCTCTAACGTTTCTTTTTTCTCATTTTAAAACAACACCCTTAACAAGAACCATTATTTGGATAGTTCCTTCAAAAATCTTGCACACCAGAGAAAAACAGCCTTGCTAATTTTATGGCACTTCAATCAAATGGGCCAGTGGTATCATAGATGCTTTTATAATGTTTCTCTGCCCTTCTCCCCGTGTTCTGCCTAATCCCCTTGCCTATCCTGAGCCCCATTAAGGGTGATTACTGCCATCTCCATTTACATGGAATTGCATGCCCGTCGCTGGTTGGCTAACTAGCAACGAGGGTTTTCTCAGCCTATGGAATTGTCTGCCTGCAAGCCAGGGGAATCCCATAAAAGAGGGTTCCCCAGGCCCAGCAGGCAGTCCGGATAATCTTGAGCTGAACCTAATAAAGAGATCTGATTGTCACTGATGCCTCCAGTCTTCATTCACTGCGCGATCTAACACCATCAATTAAGACTAGTAGTGTCTTATGCATGGCAAGAAAACAGGAGATAGTAGCATACTTCCTAATGAATACTCTGAGGCAAGGAGGAGCAGTCATGGCTTTAAAGCTATAATTATTCATTCAGGAAGCCCTTTTCACTGTCTGATTGGCAAGACCAGACAATGTTTAATGTTTCCTATTTACTGCAAGTGGTCTCTCTTTCTTTGATAGAAGATTTCTTTTCTTTCTCTTCCCTGCCACCTTCAGCATGTCTGCTGTACATTGCTCAGCATTCAGCCCTCCTCCCCCCCAATCCAAGTATATCTGATTTAACACAAACATTTGCCTTCCTGTGTCTTTATCCCATTAATTGCTTTCTGAGCCTTAGTTTACTTATTTGTCTTTTAACTCTGCCAGTTGGAAATAATAGTAATGTCTCAACTGGTCCAGCTATTGGTGGCATTTGGAGCTCTTCATACTTTCACTATTAACATTTTACCAGCTGGCTTTGTCAGAAGAAAAGCAGAGCCTTATAAATCCAATCTGGCTGTACTTTTAATACAGATTTAATTCAGAGTTCCTGAATTAAGCTAATCAGAATTACTTCACTTCTTCATATCTAAACTCCTATACCAAACTTTTCCTTTTTGCTCCAGGAGCCTTGAATTAAAGACACACAAAACTAATATTTTATTTGTTGCCTGAATTTCCTCTGTAACTTTCAATTTCCCTCGAACAAAGAGTCACTTTGTGGGTTTTATAACCCATTTTCCATGTGTGAACTTCAGCATGCAAGTGCCATTTATGCTCTGCTAATGGTAATAGAGGTTAAAAAAAGGTTGTTAAACATTCATAAAAGATGCCAGCAATTATAGTTTCCATAGGGAGTCATTATACTGATATCAGTGAAGCAGTGTTCAAAAGGACAATGGCATAAAGGAAAACAAATCCAGTGCTCTATACTGGTGTCGTTTTATAATTAATCTTATGATGCAATTGTGATAGTTTTGTTTCCCTTTAATATGTTGCACTTACTATCTATGTGGTGAACAGTAGGATATTTTCCCTCTTTGAAAATGCTATAATCTCTTAGACTGCTAGTACTTCTCACAATGTTGGATTTTTATTGCTCTAGTGTTTCTCAATCTCAGCAACTTTAAGATACGAAGATTTCATTTTTCAGAATTCCCCAACCAGCCAGAATTCTGACAGTTGAAATGGACATAGCTTAAAGTTGCCAATGTTGAGAAAAACTAAATTATATTTGATAAAATTATTCTGAAGTCATGTTCTTAATGGTTGTTTCATGTTTTAGTTATATCCTCCTAAATAAAGCCTAAATAAATAATTGGAGTCAAAAATAATTCAGGAACACTTCAGACTTTGCACAAAATTGAACCTCTCAGCTATTCATTAAAAGCAGCCTGACTGATTTTGGCTTGAGCTAAAAAAGGGGGAGGGGGAAGGAAAAAAAGTTGAAGCTATTTTAAAAGCTCACATAATTAAAATTAATATTCTCAAAGCAGAGACACTACTACAGAAATATGAAAAAAGATGGCTATTTTTAATGAATACAGACATATGCCATGTCATGGCCCTGTCGTAAATATTTTCTGCATACTTTTTGAAATATATGTAGCCCTAGAAGCTGCATTGTCAATTTTCTTCTGGTTTGTAAATTTTCAAATGTTTTGGATAAACCATAAGATTTATTTTCAGGGAAGAATTATCATACAAGATAATTATGCAACATATTTAAAATTTCCATCAGCAGCAAACTCTTCTATTTGCATAATTTTTTATCTAGAAAAGTAAAAAATGTGGTGGGGGGGTGTCAAGTTGTTCTTGGATAATTGCAATACTATATAAAAGTGTGTAAAGTGTCCCAGCTATTCAAATTACAATTTTCTATGCCTGGCCTGCATTTCTAATCACTTTTTTGGGCAAGAGCATTTTTATCCCAAAATAATTTATTTTTCCTTTTTGGCCAAACAGAGATTTTTGGAAGCTAAATTTGGGTATTCAGCTCTCTGAAGATTTATGGGGGGAATGAATTTCTACTCTTCTATTCTGCGTATTTATCATTTTTTTCCAATGGAACCAGCAACTGGGCCAAATAATGTGGCTAACAATGCAATAACTAATAACATGAGTCACGGAATGACTTTTATAAAAAGCAAAGGCTACTGAGAGGTCAGACTCAGTGATGCATGCTATATATACCAGTGATGGGGAACCTTTTTTTGTTCGGGTGCCAAAAGGGCGCGTGTGTACATGCCCACATCCATAATGCAATGCCCCCAGCATGTGTGCATAACCCCTCTATGCTTCCCCCCCAATGCATGCAAGCAGACCCACTGAAGCTTCCAGATTTATGGTAGGCCCATTGGGCCATTTTTCGCCCTCCCCAGGCTTCAGGAAAGCCTCCGTAGCCTATAGATGGCAAAGAATGGGCCCAATGAGCCTAACTTCCGGTAGGTCCGTTTGGGTCTGTTTTTCGCCACCCAGAGGCTCCAGAGACTTTCCCGAAGCCTGGGGAGGGCAAAAGTGGCCTACTCCTGCCCTCTGGAAGGCCAAAAATCAGCTGGCCAGCATGCACATGTGCACTGGACCTGACATAGGGCAGTGCCCTCAGATATGGCTCTACATGCCATAGGTTCCCCATCACAGATATATACTGAATTTAGTTCTGAACAATGCTTTCTAAGGAGGATTCAGATGAAATGTATTCATTCTCACAATTTAGTGAGGATTATCAGAAGATATAGAAGCCAAGTCCCTTGAGGAGAGATTGAGGAATTTGAGATATTGATCCTAGCCCAAACTAATGATGAGTAAGTTAGTAGACCTTTTCCTGACTGGAGAAATATAAAATAATAATCATGCCAATCTAATAAAGATTAGGATTGCAGAGAATGGTATATAAACTGTCAAACAGCAAGCTGCAATGTAGTAAGTTTGTTAATGTGTATCATGTATCTGTCAACAGAATAGTTTGAATACAAATAACCACAGCTACAAACCCTGTGATTGAATCTGAGTGTGCTGTTTTCTGATTCTGACAACTCTTGTACATTTATAACAATATTTAGTTTGCTGAGGAATGCAGGAACCGTATTTTGCAAATATATGATGTGTTCATAGAGAAATGCTTATGTTTATGAACTTCAGGCTGGAGATTCAATTTGGTTTTATAGAGAATGCTTAATTACACTAACATTGGTGCCAAAGAAATGACATTATAAGAATTCTATGAAAAACTGTCACTGACATACTGCTGTTGGGGTTTTCTTTCTTCCCTAAATAGACGGTGGGATAAGTTATTTAGTGCCTGTGATACTATGAAGATGGGAATGAAACTAAGAATATGCTGTGGTCTGCATTCACTGTAAAACTAAAGAATGTAAGAACAGCACTTTCAGAATAGCAAAAAAATCAGCAAGAAGGCTTTAGAGAATTACAGCATAAATATTCTACAAGAATTTGCCCATCAGCTGGCAGAAAGATGAAAAAGGAATGCAGAAAAAATGAAATGTGGCTTTGAAAGACACAATATATTCTCAACTACCTTTCTTCTAGCTTGCATGTTTATTTTTGTTCCCCCAAAAGGAGAAACAATGTAGACCTATTGTAATCCTGTACTACACAGCTGACATTTTTGCTGAAATGAAGAAATGTTCCTTTGAAGAAAAGGAGACATGCAGAACATATTCTGATGACATAGCAAAGAGCTACATTAATGAGTTTTCCAGGCTTCGCTTATTTAATACTAAAACTGCATAATATAGATAACATCTAAAGATTTATTGAAAAATAAATACAGTAGCGAAGAATTCTTTGATTCCTTAAGGACTGCTTTATTCATATGTGGTCCATTTTTAAAGTTATACAAATGAATTCCTACTTCACTGTCTCTGTCACCACAAGTAATTCTAAAGTAAAGATATTGATTAGGTATTTTAAAATATTCATATCTCTAAACTATATATCGTATATACACAGATAAACATATCGATTATTTTTTTAAATGATGTATTTCCATATTGTTTTTTATATTTAAACTGTGTATTGCACTTTGTTACTTTCGATATTTTGTTGAGACCCTAAATTCATTTTTAAAGCTACTTTCTTATGGATATTTACGTGAAAATAAGAGTCATTACTTATCCTCAAAGAACAGATTATTAGGACTGTTCTTTCATTCTAAGCAATCCTTAATTGAACCCTGTTTAAATTGTCTTTAAAGTGGTTGTATTTAATGGGGTTTATGCCTTAGTACTGTATTTAAAATCCCAAAGATATGTATCCATTATTTTTAATGTTAGCACTATGAGGGGGCTAGTAGTGTTATTTTCTAAGATAAAAATGTGAAATAAGAATTCATGAACTTGCTGGCTCATTAGATTATAACCATCACACTACATTAGTTTATCATCTTTTTCAAGCATAGAAAGGCATTCAATTATTAACATATAGGCATAGTAGGAGCTATTGAGATTCTTCCAGTGTTTTCCTGCTGACTCTACAATCTTACAGATTGCTTCCTTACTTTTCATCCCCCTACATCTTAGTTAATGATTTAATCTGTGACCTTTCACAAGCCAATTTTGGTGCTGATCATTTGCTTCTGTCTTTGATGGATATTAGAATAACCCTGCCAGAGGTTTTATGAGATGTTGCTTAATTAGCTGGCATGGTGAAACAGTTACATCCTTCAAATCAAACATCAGAGTTCACTACTGACAATATTTCCTGAGAGTGATGGGGATAAAAGCTCATCAGAGCCCTGTAACTCTCCATATCCATGATGGTTAAAACTGTATATTATCATTTTATTCTGTCTGTGATTAGCATAAGCATAATATTTATTTGTTAGATTCATATTCCACTCCGCCATCAGGAGCTCACATACCGGACCACAATATCACTGTAAAATAAGTTGAATATCTGTTGTTAACACAGCAGTGTTATATTTCAGAGGGGGGGGGGAGAGCTAGAAAAGCTGGTATTACACTGGATACATTTTCTTTAAGTTGCCTTGTTTATTTGTGCTTACTCTATTTATTAATAAAAGTTTAATACAAGAACAAACATTTCCAAGAGGTGATAGAATAGTAATGGCCTGCTTCATGCATCTCATGGAAAATAAATTATGAAAAGCTCTCCTCAGTGGTTTTGAATCTCAAATGTATCCTTTGGAGTCAGCCACCTTTAGATCTTTTGGGAAAGGTGGATGGGATTAACAGAACTCTGTTCAAGGTTGGGTCATGATGTTGTCAGCTACTATTGCTCAGTTATGGTTTCTGTTAGTGAAGAATAAGTAAGTGAGAAGAAAAGAATGACAGTGAGCTAAAATCCAAAGCAACCTTTTCATTTAGAAATGGTCTGACAGTGATATTATTTTCAAACAGAAGAAAATGGCTACCTATTTACAGCTTTGTCCAAGGAGCAAAGCACATTTTTGCAGACCTCCATAGAAGACGGACTTGATTCAAAATATGGTTCATTGTTTGAAATGATTGGGGAAATCAATACTTTTCACTAAAGTCAGGAACATTGAACAGTTAAATGTAATTACAAGTCATTTCAGTGGAGAAATGAAATATATTCACACACACAAAAATGCTGTGGAAAGACAATGGCAAGAATATAACAAACCTCTTTCAGTCTTAAAAACACTCAGATTAAGAGGCAGGTAATAAATTGGAACTAACCATTATATAAGAACGAAAAGTACCCAAGTCCTTTATGTATTTGAAAAATTGTCTGTGTCTTCACTATAACAGTAGATAATGTTTAAGCTAAGGCTGAATATCTTTACAGGACTGGATGGACTTATGACGCTAAGCATCAAAATGCCATGCCTTGTTATTCTGTTTATTTAATGTATTAATCATAAGATATTCCTAAATTGACAACAGTTTAAGAGTTTGCTAAATAAAAGATGCTTTTTTAAAAAAAAATCTGGGATTTGAGGGAGGGAGTAAAGGCCACAATAATATATCTTACATGGATGCTTTATCTTCCCTTGCTTTACTTGTTTATCTTGTTCTTCCCAATCTAATCTACAGCTCATTTTCTTGCTGCTATTGCTCTAATTTGATCACTTATTTTTTTATAGTTGTACAGTTTGATTGTGTGATATTGCCTGTGTTCTAGTTTTCTTATATTTAAAATTGATCATACAGGAAGAATTATTTTTAAAAAAATCCAAAACACAAATGAAGCAGAAACTGAAGATAAGGAATTTAAGATCAATAGTGAAAGTGTCTAAGAAAAAAGAATGACTTTGTATACAACTCCCCCCCCCCAGGCTAGTCCTTATTATCCGCAGATTGAGTTCATAAAATGCCTTAAATCTGATAAAAGACTTTGGGCCTTGGTGCAAAATACAAATCTAGCCACTGCCATAATTGGAATAGTCTGACTGGGTGAAAATCAGTTTCAAATAAATTTGGAGCATACAAAAACACATTTGTTCAAAACCCGATGTATCAGAGATTGCAAGAAGTAGTAAAAATAAAAAGGTAGATATGCTTTTCATGATTAAAGGAATGGTTCAGGCTCAGAAGAAAGAATTATGAAGTGGGGGAGGGGTTTCTCTTAAAAATAGAGATGAACACATGGATCCAAATCTGTCTAGAATCTTGCAGTTCTATCAACACTTAAAAATGCTTTGATAATGACAACTTTACTATTTTGCATGATAATATACAGTATGTTTTGTATTTCTGTCACATCAGAATGTGACAAGAAGGAAGGTTTTATAATAAGAATTTTCACAATGACCAAACACAATGGGTGGCATCATTTACATACCTGATCAAAGACTGTATGACTACTGGCTGCCTTTGTGCATTCATATCGTTAGCGGTAGTTAACTGAAATTAAGATGTCATGGGCTTCAACATAAAATGTCATCCAAAATGAAAAGAAATGTCCTACTTCACAATTTGGCTGTGCAGATAGAGACAGGAAGCTGGACACCTAATTTAAAGTAAACATAAGAAAAGAGAAGAAAGAAATAATTGTCTAATAAACTGTCATCATAGCTCTTCTTCCATGCTGCAGAATTTTCCCCTCTACTCCAACCTATTCTACTAGTGCGATGGCTTTTTCCTGGAATATTGTTTAGAAAATATTGAATTATGACCTATGCATTTGCAGATGTTGTTGTTCATAATCAATTCACTCCAAATAATGTTTATTCCCCAAGTAGACACAGTATCAATACCTACATTGATCTGGCAATTGAAAGATCCCATGGGACCTGGATCAATCATGATGAGTTTTTTTTAAGTAACTGCAGTCATATAGCTATGGAAGTTATCAAAGATAACTAGCAGTAATTTTTCTTCTAGGCCACACCAGCATTCTAGAGAAATGTTAAGGAATAGTGAAGTTGTTTCATTCAGAAGAATGGTAGACTGACAGCCATCCTCATCTGATGTGATTTCTGGGGAGTGCTCAGTCTGGCCCTGAGAGAAAAGTACAAATTCTAGCACATTGCAGACATACTAAATGTTTCATATACTACCATTCAAATATGAAAGAAAACCTGAATAGGCATCCAGATTTCCAGTTAATTAGCAAGACATTTATGCATAGTCTTTAAATATTGCCCATTTCTTTAGTGTGAAGGACAGTCAGAGAAGAAATCCTGCTTTTTTAGATATTTTACCCCAAAGTTACAATACTTTTACTTTCTTTTGGAGACATAAAATTCTTTCCTTCCTTCCTTCCTTCCTTCCTCCTTCCTTCCTTCATCGGTGAAGTAGTTTAACAAAATATTGCTACTATCCTTTTTCACATACAAGTGCTATAAGAACAACTAATTGAAAATTTAAAAAGTTGCTAACATACCTCCATTGTTAGTAATCCCTATTGTTGGAGGAAATGTCCATCTCGGTTCTGTTCCAAGTGGGGAAGAAGACACTGGAAACATGGAGACTGCTTGGAAAGATGGTTTAATGGTGGACAGCAG
>JANHFT010006883.1:0-14029 GCA_032467955.1 Pseudoxenodon macrops | reverse complement strand
CAGCCTTTCTTCAGTGTGTAGAACTGCCATAACCCCAAGTAAAATCCAGTGCTGGTTAGGGATTGCAAATACATCACAAAATATATGTAACACATTATTCAGCACATTATTTTATCCCCTGATTAGGACTGGGAAAAAAGCTTCTACAGCACAACTGATAGAGAGAAGCAATTAACAAAGCATGCAAAGCCGGGAAGATCATTAGCACCTGGGGGAAAAAGATTCTTTGGAGGGAGTAGCAATGAAAAATGGCTGCAAAGATCGCTTCACTCTTCACTCACCTCATTAGGTCTGAAAAAAAGCTTTGAAAAAGCTACATTCTAAGTATAAGACACACCCAAATTATCAGCCCCAATTAGGGGGAGAAAAAGTGAGTCTTATACTCTGAAAAATACGGTATATGACTTAGTACAACAATGTGAATGCAGGCAAGAATAAAATGTGGTTGATACCGAGAACTACAGCCAGCCACCTATCTGCTTCCTCTTATCTATTTCTGACATAGTGGTGGATAACTAATTAGATGATGGGGCTAATTTTCAAAGCAGCTTTTGTAAGATTGTCCTATTGTTGGTGATGTAGGAAGCTGGAATACTTGAGAAAACCATATAAAACTGCTGGAAAAAAATCCAATAATACATTTGCTCTACATTATTTATATTTGTTCTTACAATAATTAACAATACAGAACAAATTATAGTCTACAAAATCCTACATAGCATGAAATTTCAAAGTAAAATAATTTACATAAAGAGTTATATTGGACAGTGTTGCACTAATAATAATATCATTAAAATATTCATTTTTAAAAGAAATGATAAAGGAGAAATCCCTTTAGATATGGAAAATATGGAAAATTCTGTATCTGCATTTAGAAATGGATCAATCAATCTGAATGTTTCCATAGCATTTTTCTTATTCTCCTTTTCTCATTTTGTTTCTGTTAAAAACAAAACAATGAAAATATAGTAGGTGATGTGTTATATGCATTCATCTAAAAATATAATAGTTCTACACAATATTCTATAGCATACATTGTTTGTAAGCAGGATCCTCAACATGCATATTTTACAAGCAATTTTATTTAATATACATTTGTAAAGTCATGCAAATAAATACATGTTCACAAGCAAGTTCTCCATTTTGCATATTTTATAGAAGTTTCCCTGATGATCAGGAAATTGCATCTGAATATATTGAGAACTGTGAAAATGACAGGACAATTGCCTTCTGATTCATCTGGTAGTTTGCTAAGTGCAAAATAGTTTGCAATAAAATATGAACCTAACCAATTTTTTTCATCACTGCTAGTATCTTCATACATATACTCACACCATAAAATCCTATTAAATAAGAAAAGAGTACACAATATACGTACAACACCACTCCGGAAAATTTAAACTAGGAGCAAATAAACTAGAAAGGCAGAGGGAACATATTTTTGTGATATTGAATTTGCATTAACTGGTGTGGCCAATTGTACTAACCGTGAGATCAATCACTTAGACAGTTTCTTGTTCTATATTTGTTGTATGGTATATTAGTTCACAGTGTTCTCTCCCCCTCTATCCATGGGAAGCACAAAGAGTTCATGTGCTGGGCCAGATGTTATCATTTTCTTGAAGTGATCCCCGTAGAATATCACATACACTACAGTACATTATCAAAGCTGTTTTCTTTTTTTATGGCTGCCTACCTCATGCAAATGTAAAAATCAAAACAGCATTTGTAGCATTCTTAATGATCTCTCCTACTATCTGCTTGATGATTGTTCATACTTATTCGTCTCTCCACATTTATTTTTCTCATTCCTATCCTAATCTAAGCAATGCTGCACTTGCTTGTTATTGTTGCTTGGTTTGCAATATTGTATTTGGAAAGGATCAACTACAAATTTCTCATTCTATATCAACACTATTGCTGATACATAATTATGCAAGACATTATTATGAATACCATTACTAATATTACTACTACTGCTGCTATTACTACTGCTATTACTAATGCTAACAATAATGGCTGACTATGTGACGCACCATAATAATAAGAGTGAGTGTTACTGTGTTGTTCTTGCGAAAGGTCCAGCTTGTCATGTTTTGTGACTATTTTAGCAGAATATCTCAGACAATCTGTAAATGGATGTATTACAGAGGTGTCAGACTTGGTATCCCATTAGAGCATAATTTATGGGAGATCCTCTGTGTTCCCCTTAGTGTTCAGAAATACTGCACTGCATCTTAGTTTAAAAGCAGTGTATTATTATTATTTATTTTTAATAATGACATTAAAGAACTGAAGGGCAGCACGATTAGGAACTGTACTGTAGCATGTTTGTGCAACATGCATTGTGTAGACAAAATCTACACTCACTTTGAGTGAGTCTCTCTCAGCTTGAATTGAACTCTCAGCTACTCACCATAATTTGTGTGTGAACAACAACCTTCTCCTTTTCAAAAGTTAAATTCCTGTATTTAATCATTTTTTAAAAATACGACTATTGGTTTATTTAAAAAAAAAAAATTACATGCTTTGCATTTTAATTAAAATACCATATAAAATATTAATATCTTTTTTTTAAATCAGTAAAACTACACTCTACTTACATGCCTAGTTCTCTCAGAAGCCACTTCTGCCACTATTTATTCATGAATAACATCCACCCAAAATATGTGTCACTTATTGACATGCTATTTCCTAGTGGAAGAGTAGACATGCATTTGTGGAAGTTCGCTTTAAAAAAAAAATGTGCGCATGTGAAATGACAAGTTTTTATATATAAACATATTGCTTGAATTTTCTCTAATATAGAATTAGAATAACAACAATATTTTATGTGCATACTAAAGCTCAATAAACTAGCCCAAATCATCAACGTGAAATTATTGCATCAATTGAACATCAACTGGAAACCAGAGAGTTTATCTCAAACCTTAACAAATTAATCAAGCTAACCTTATATTGATACATTTTAATTTGCACAAACTCAATAATATTAGCAATAAGTCTATGTAAAGCAACACAGGCATTTTGCACTGTCTGCCTGCTTATGAAATAAATCAAGGAATACATACATGCAATTCACTCATCCACACTCATGAACGCTAAGTTTCACAGCAGTAATTTATCAGGCAGACTGACAGGCATACAGCCACAAGCAATCTTCTTGTATCTGGCCCTGTGGTTAACTACTTCTTTCATATAAACACTTTACTCCCACCTCACCCCATTAGCAGCAGGGACATGACTAGCTCATGCTGCTGTACTGGGAAGGTTTGGGAAAAAAATTAAAAAGAAGCCATTCAGTCGCTACTGGCAGAACAACAGGCAATTGCAGTGCTCAGAACAGTCAGAATACTAAAATCAGCACTGCTCAAAATGGTCAATTTTGTATCCCTCCAACTTCAAAACAAAACTCTTGAAGCATACATTTTCTTTCATGCTCAGAACAGTCTAACCTGTTCTTTCAAAATATGAACATCTGAAGGTCAAAACATTTTGTATTTGTCTAGAAAAGTGTGCCAAACAAAACTTCTCTTTGGAAATATATATCTTAAAAAATAAATTTTCAGGGAGACTTAATTGCAGGAATTAGGTAGGCTTATCAAGACCAATGGTGAGCCTGAATGATTTAATGCATCAACATATGAATCCCTTCATTTGAATCTAGATCAACAAATGAAGAAAAAAAAACATTATCAAGATCAAATTGGCTAGTTATATATCAGAATTTATAAACAACAAAAAAAGTCTGCACTTTTAGTAAAGGAAAATGTAGTTGTATATTGTAAATTGTAATGTCAACAGTAAACCTATTTTAGGCAAATTCTACCAGTACTGAATCTACATTAAGCAAATTCTGCCAAGACCTTCTTCAAACATTTTTAATAAAAAGTAAAAGTCACACGGAGAAATCTGACAGAATGCTAATGTGTCAAAACAATCCTATTGAAATAGAACATACACATACAGGAATGGTTTTACAGAAATTCTTAGTCTGTTAAACTTGAATTTCCCTTATCTTTTCCTTGAACATATATTTTTCCCAATAACTCAAGATCTATGCCATTTTAATATTTTCCTTAAGGAAATATGTGCATCTATAGGTGCACGCACCTGCACTATACCTATGCCTATACCTATACATCACCCTACTATTTTTCATCCAACAATAGAGCAAGCAGATAGAAGCTGACCTCAGATAGTATCTTTGGTTTATTGGTTTTCTGATGATTGGATTGGGTTGCATCTAAATTCTCTCTTTTGTTATATGTATCATACATTTACATGAAACTATGGGAAATAAAATCATATAAGCCAAAAAGATTTATATTAGAATTTACACTAGTGATTATATAATATTATACAAACCCAATGAATACAGGTTAATAGATTTTAGCAGGATGGGTATATATGTCTGCCTTTACGTGCTTACTTACTTACTTTCTCATTTACTGAGGCTTACGCTATTTCAGTCATATAAATCTGTGAATAGCTAGTACTCCAAATGAAAAGCACCATATAGCAGAAGGAAGCAAAGATAGCACAAATAGTAAAAGGCACCTTGGTTGCAATTCTAAAACATCTGGAGCAACACTTGAACACCATTGTGGCACTTATAAAATCCATCAGACAACTGCAAAAGTCAGATTTTCCTGGAACAGCTTACAACTGTAACAATACTTTTATTATTTAACAACGTCTTCCTGTCCCAGGTCCTTTGGAAGGACTTAAGAGGTACCGTAGATAAAAATGCAAACTTCAGTCTAAACATCTGGCTGACTATGTAACTAACCCTAATTACACAATATTTTTCACTATGCAATTCTTATGTATCCGTATAGGCATGTATGTAAATACATTATTTAAACCAATAAAAATTCTGCATTTTCCAACAGTATAAGTTTTAATCATACAATATATAGATATACACATATACGGTCTGCTCCAAAATATTTGCCAAAGATTGGCAAGGTTTTCACTGTGTGTTTTTCTACAAGTTTATCCACAAGTGTGTCATTTGACTCACAGAACAAAGTATATGTCATTTTGATGGACACTATTGCAGCTCATAAGGAGCAAGCTCCCCAGAGGTCACCAGTAGAAAAACTGAAAGCATCACTCAAGAGAAATAGGATCTTTCTGAAAGATTTCAAAGCACAAAACCTTTATAGCTGTCACATTGTTTTTGTGTTCTCTTCTAGGCAGCATATCTTTACCAACACCATGTGCCCATCAATCTGGGTATTATAGACATTGTTTGTCATCAGTCTATAGCTTTCAAGTTCCAGGAAGTTTAATTTCCAAGATAGATCTTTTCTTTTGTTCAGGAGATGTTTTAACTCCTCTGAAATATTTGTATTCATCTACTCTCTTGGGACATGTGGGAGAATGTGCTTTTTATCTGTGAACAAGTGATTTTATTTTTCAACATAATTATCTACTTTCAAAATACCAGGATGAAAACAAGTGATTAAACATGATTTAGATGCTCATTTAGTTTTTATGAATTCACAGGTGTGAATCTGAATGTAAAATGGAAATAATATTTTCTAGTTTTGGAACATGTTATACAAGAGAATCGTTATCAGTCTGGTTGTTTTCTCATTGGCTTACTTATCTGTCACAGTTCTATTTGATTGGTAGAGATAAAATAAAGGTTATAGAAGTACAACTGATTTCCCAGTGCAATATTTCTTGACTTTTATAAATATGCACTGTGATGTTGCTGGATAAATTCTACAGAGCAGGAACCAACAGTATTAAGTAACTGCTCACTTATATTGAGAGTCAAATTAGTGATTCATTGCCATACACATATCAACCTGATTCTGATTTTTTTTTCAAAAACATCCACAGTTAGGAGAAACTATGTTGAAAGACAAACACATGAGAAACGGAAAACTACTGAAGCTGCAGTAGTCAATTCTGAATCAAAGCCTTATGGACTTAATTCAGAATAAAATGTGGGGAAAATAAAATTGGAGAGAGAAGAGAGAGAGAAAGAAAGAGAGAGAGAGAAAGACACCTTTGAGGTAGGGTAAATAAGGAAACAAATATTACGAGGATCTCAAACATTCTGCTTTATTGTATAATGTACATCCTTTATTACAAATAAGAGCATCTTAAAAGTTCACTTTGTTCTCTTACTTCAAACAGAATCAAGATAAACTGATTTCCTAGGATTGGGTTGTTAATTTTCTCTAAACATTTAACCTAACAACTCTTGCGTTCCTTTGCATAGGCCTGTGATAGCGAACCTAGGGCACGCATTGTCCTATGTCAACTCCAGAGCACATGCGCATGCTGGGCAGGGCAGGCTGTTTTCGACTTCCCCAGGCTTCAGGAAGCCTGGGGAGGATGAAAAATGCCCCAACAGGCCAACCTGAAGTTCAGAGGCTTCAGTGAGGCTTGTGCACAAGCACAGGGACAGTGCACACATGCGTAGGGCAGCACACGCGTGCACAGGGCAGTGCACACATGAACAGGGCAGTGCACACATGCACGGGGCAGCGTATGCATGTGCAGGGGCAATACACACATGTGTGGGGACAGCACATGCATGTGTGGGGGTGAAGGCATCGCATCATGGGTGTGGACACATGCACGTGTCCTTTTGGCATCCGAGCAGAAAACGGTTAGCCATCACTGGCACAGACTTTCTCTGCAGTTATCTACAAAGTGTATAAACATACTATAAAGTTTGTTTATTGTATATTCTTTCTACTGAATCAAAACATAAATAAATGTATGCTTTGGCTGAGTTCATCTGAGCATTTTTATAAATGTAATCCCTATAATGTACTGTTGGCAGAGTAAAGGATTACTCCCAAATATTCACATATATTGGATTTGATTGCTTGAATCAGTAATGCTGCTTTTCATGGCTTCCTTTTCCTGGGTGCCAACAATTCTTTGTAGTATCTCTTCTGCTAGAGGAGGTCCTGTGCAGCTGTTGGTGTGATATTGGATACATACAGTAAGTCTGGTAAATGATAGAAAATAAACCCACTCACACAACGGCTCAAATCCATAGCTCTATCCACCATCCAACTAAAATTCTGGATATGCTCCATTGATGACACCTTCATCATCTTCAAATGCTCCCAAATTGAAGAAACACACAACCTACTCAATAACATATTCCCTGGGATCAAATTTACATGTGAAAAGGAAACAGACAACAGACTCCCATTCCTCGACATTGACATAAGGAGACTAGAAAATGGAGAACTAGAAACCCATGTCTACCGTTATTTCATTTTGTTTTATCTGTTTACTATCACTATCAATTTGTAGGATTGAACAGAATATATGTGATTGAACTGAGTAATATGAAAACCTGATGCAGACCTGGTTTGAACAGTAATTTAAAATGTGCTAATTAATGCTTATTAATTAACCCTATACTGTTCAACATTTTTTAATGTTGGAAGAGAAAATAAAAGGATTACTTTTGGGGGCAGATTTAAGCCAGATAAAGCCTTATGATATGAAATGCAGTAGAAGCTCTATTTTGCAAGTGCTAACAGCTATTAAGGATAAAAATATCATCAAGATGCATGACAAGCCTGTGATGGTGGGGAAGAACACACACACACACCTTCCAACAGAAGATGGTAATGCATGAAGAAACAAAGCATATTTTAAATTAATTAATGAGGTTCATGTGAGTCATAAAGGAAGAGTTAATGTATGGATATTTTCATATATTACATTGAAACAAATTGGGGAAAAAAAACTGAAATTTTGTAAGACAGTTACAACCTATGAGGTCCTAAACTGTAGTTTGTTTAAGAATATGCCTCAATCTGGTTTTGGAAATAATGTCATGTAGCTGCAAAAATGAAAGAAAGAAAGGAGGGGAGAGGGAGGTAGGGAGGGACAGATGGAAGAAGGAAGGAAGGAAGGAAGGAAGGAAGGAAGGAAGGAAGGAGCAATACTAGCCTACATTATTTCTGCATTAGCAGAAATATAGACATTTCTTGATTCTGTTCCTCTACATTGGTCTAAATCCACCTTGAGTACTTTACTCACTTAAAATAGATTCATACAAACAGGAATCCACTTCAGGAAGATCTATAAGGATGATCGAGAGATCAGAAATGAAATTCTGTGCAGAGAAATTGAAAGAGCTGAGAATGCTCTTCTCCTCTAGTGTAGAGGAGATTGAAAAGGTATCATAACCTAACTATCTAAAACAATATTACATAAAAGAGGACCAAATCTAATATGTGGAATAATGGATTTAACTTTCAGGTGGCTAAACTCCAATGGAATGTTACAAAAGTAAATCTTAGCATCAGCAACAGTTTGCCAGTGGAACTAATTACACAGAGAAAAAAATTGCCAGATTATTTTTTTCCTGGATGTGTTCAAGGAAATTCTGGCTAATTATTAGTCAGATATTTTTTAATCTGAATTTATGAATTAAGCAAGTAGTTCAATCATTTGAAATTCTGTGATAATATGTAATCACCCAGATACTGTGTGGGTGAATATAAGATGACTGATCATTTTTTCACAATTGAATAAAATGAATAGGGACCAATCAATTATTCAATTGCATTTGGCATGCGTTACAGTATGATATATATTTTAGAACTAGAGACAATGATATCTATGCACAAACTTTAGCTACAAAATGTTTAATACTTTATTGTTTATACTTTACAATATGTTTATTGACATAAACATGAATTACTTGCAACAGCCATTCTTAGTTTGGGGAATTTTCCAGTATTCCAAAGTTTGCTATAAAATGTTACATTGACAAAAAAAATCAAACATAGTTACAGTGGAAAATAAGAACTTTGCAAAATAACATTGGTTTGGAAGATTCATGCTGAGCTAAAATAGATTCCTATTTCCAATCTATTATTTCTACAGCAGTTTTGGAACAGCACATGTTTATTTTGGGCCTGACATCTTTGCTCTGCAGGCCCATCAATTTCCAGAATTTACACATTCTCAGCGAAATGGTAACTGATCTTTCTACAGATTACTCTAAATTAATTTGACTTTGTACAGCATTATCTTACAATTGCACTGACCCCAAAATGAACTTCTCCATGTTAATTCACATACCCATAGTGAGAGTTAGTGTTTCAAACACCAGAAAAGATTATGCTAAACTCATGCTAATTATAATTTCCTAATATATTTTGAAAACCATGCTGCTACCAAGTAACAAAGGTCTTTTCCAATAAAGAATAGCCTTCTAATTTACTGATGCATCATTATTAGTTCCTTTTATTTCAGCTGTTCTGGAAATATAGAAATGAAGTCTTTGGAAAAGAAGTGATCCATAATACTAACCATAGTGTATACACAAAAAGTAATAATAAAAGCAGGGTACACGTTATTGTGTGTGTGTGTGTGGAGAGGTTAAAACAAAAGTAGAGATCTATCAAATCAGCAGGCTACTTATCATCAATGCACAATATTCCAATTACATTATTTCTTTATTTTCATGCTCTTTTAGTGCTAAATGGACATATTAGGCTACAGCTCCTACCATATTTTAAGCCATGATGAATATAATTTAGCTAAACCATGTTTTCTTTCTTCTATTAAAAATAAAACAAAAACCATTCCAGACACCAATTTGTATAATAGCATTGAGTTCCACTCTCAATAAAGAAATCCAAATTGCAACTAGTTTTAAATCAGTTCAGACAATCTCACTTAACCACCACACTCGAAGCTCCATTGCTAAGCAATGCAGTGTTTTAAGTAAAATGTCACATGATCACAACTTGTAATTTATTGAGTCTGCTTACTGGAAGCTGGCTAAGAAGTTTACAAATGATGATTACATCAACCATAAACCTTTATTGGTTTCAAACCACCCAAATCTCAATCCCATGACTAATTATAGCTAGAAGAGCCTTTGTGTTTTGCACCACTTGCATCATTTCCTGGATTGTGAGTCCCTGGACTCAGTCTCTATGGCCCTTGTCATTTCATGTCTAGACTGCAACATGCTTTGCTTGGGATACCCTTGAACAGCGTTTAGAAGCTATTGGATCCCAAGAGTGGCCCACGTAATACCTCTGTTGTGCAAACTGCACTGTTTGACAGTTTGCTTCTGATCCAATTCAAGGTTACTGTTATTAACTTTAAAGCCCTCTAGGCATGGATTCAGGTTATCTGAGGAATCAACTAACCCCAATGGGATTCACTTGTCCCACACAGGCTGGCAGAAGGGACATGCTACAGACCTTGTCACTCAAGGAATTCCAGCTGGTGGGATCCAGAAGAAGAGTCGTTTCTGTCAGGGCTCCTACCTTCTGGAACATAGTGCCCTCTGGGTAAGATCCACACCCACTCTTCTGGCCTTTCATGGGAGTCTTAAAAACTGGCTCTGCCAATTGTAGGTTTGTCATCTGCAGGCAGCTAATGGGACTGAGAGACAATTCTACCTCATCCCATTTTTATCTTGCTCTCCTTTTTAAGCTATCTTTTAATTTTAATATTTATTATTTTAAAGTTTTAATATTTTATATAGCAATAGCACTTAGCAGTAGCACTTAGACTTATATACCACTTTACAGTGCTTTACGGCCCTCTCTGAGCAGTTTATAGAGTTAGAATATTGCCCACAACATTTGGGTCCTCATTTTGGGTCCTCATTTTACCCACTTCAGAAGATGGAAGGCTCAGTCAACCTTGAGCCTGGTGAGATTTGAACTGCCAAATTGCAGTCAGCTGGCAGTCAGCAGTACTGCACTCTAACCACTGCGCCACCATGGCTCATATTGCTTTTACTTTATTGTAAGCTGCCTAGAGTCACTTCCATTTCAGATGGATGATATATACATGTAATAAATAAGAAAAAATAAAATAATCCTGATATTGTCTCCCATTCATTTAAAATAACTTATCAGAAACAGACATTCTAGTTTAACCTCCTTTCTGATACAGACATTTTCTATGTGCAGGAATGTCTGTCAAAAATTTCAGCTTATGTTGGGTATCTTGCCTTGGCCATCTTTACCCAACAAAGCAGAAAACTCATGCAATATTATGAGATATATTTTACCATAATTTTGGATCCTGTAGACCTCATTTTGGGGAGTGGTGATTCTTGGCATGGGAAACAAACATATCATAATGGCTGGATGATAATAATTCAATGAATCAAAATGAAATTATCATCAGCTTAATCGATTGTGAAAACCAAATTACAAAAGCACTAAGAATAATCACCATTGAAAGTTGGATGGTGAAGAAAACTTTTTACCCACTGAAATATCTAGTTCCATTTCAAATATTTAAAATATGCAGTATGAAAAGGGCATTGGCTCATCTCTGTTTTTACTAACTTGCTTACAGTAAACTAGATAAGAACACAAATTAAATATTCAAAAAAGCTGTCTATAAACAACCCACTGCTACGGTAACAGAACAGATTTATAACCATTAACAAAACGTGATGTAGACACCATTATTGTGAGCCAGCCATGGAAGGGAACGGAAAGAGACCACTTGTTTTTAAATAAAACAAATCAATATCAGAAAAAAATTATAGTCCATAAAAACCCACCATGATGTTACTTGTATTGTAAGGATATTTAGCCCTAAAATATCAGATGGATTTATTATAAACCCAGTCATTGAATTCTAAATTCCAGGACAACCAGTATGGTTTATTAGTTGTATGGTAATTATACAATTTTGGGGTCTGAAGTTATGTGAGCCTGTCACCTATTTTTTAAGCTTAAATCTGGATTTGTTCTCAACCACCACTGCTTTTCCTATTTTTCTTATTTCTATATGGTTGGATTTTATCTCTACCATTCACAGTCACAGCTGTGAGATGGGCAGCTATTTAAATTGATATAATAAATGTACAAACAAACACATGTGATAACAGCCTTAATATTAATAATTATTTAATAATAAATGATTAAAATGATAATAAATGATTAAAACTAGGATTATCGTAGAATAAAGACATGATTAAAAATTCAAAAAGCTCTGAAGGATTCAGAAAGTCTATATTTCAGTCAGAAATCTGAAATAGATATAGGTGACAATAGCATGTGACAGTAAAATGTCACTATATATTTCATTTACACCACTACAAATGTCACATACTTCCATTTTAATATGAATTGTTCTACCTATCACATGATTTATTATTCTGGACAACTCGTATAGAAGAATATATTTCTTCATGTCAGTTTCCTGTGCCAATAACAAGCTTTGAAAGTTAAACTAAGCATAACTCTGCATGTAGCTCCTAAGCAGTTTTCAGATAACTTTGACCGATTGACTTCTCCAATGCTAAATATTGCTCTTCTGACAGACAAATTAAAATAAGTTGAAAGACCAACCCTTTTCTTGTTCAAAGTAAAACCTTCCTTCTTTCCTTCAGTAAGAACTCTTACTGACATGGAACCAGAGAAGATGCTTCAAAGGTAAAAGAGGCAGGATTGACTAGCTTTATCTCTTGGGTACCCTATTATTGGATGCCTCTTGGATACTGCTATAATTTAGCTACAAGGAAACACAATCTGGACCCTGAGCTACATTGTATTTCCTATTTTGAAGGTCAACTAAATAATGTACATAAAAACATACTTATTTGATCTGACCAGAATAGTCCAGGTTGAGGTTTGCATTTATCTCCCCAACAGCCTGCAGGAGATGTTACTCCAAAAAAATAAGAGTTGGGACCACAATAAAAGCTAAATATTTTATTAATATTTTTGTTACATGTTATTTTTTTGCTATTTTTTTGCAATATGTTATTAATATTTACATTTAAGTGAACATATATATATATATATATATATTCTACTTCTGTCATGTTAAACATATTAAACTATGAATTTATGGTCACTGGGCCTTGTAGAAAAAAGTGCCTTCCAGGAACCAGCTTTTACCTGTAAATCCCAGAAATCATCAAAACATCCAATAACAGAAGACAGAATGTCTGTCCTCTGGCTTCTGAACTGACAGTAATGCATAGTCCATGTGCCTTTCAAAACCTTGCAGTAAATGGGGAAGCAATTGATGAAGGGAATAGAATACAGACACGGATTTTACTTTTACCACTCTACTAGTCACAGTTGCAGTGAAAGCTCTGGGGGAAGGTAGCACTATGTCAACTGTGACACTATGTGTGTTACAAAGTGATTTAAAAAAAAGAATACACTGAAATGCAATAAATATTATAACACAATTATACATTATCTAATTACTTTTAGAACTAATGAATACAGTCTAAGTTAACAATATATGAGTCCCGTTGAAGGCCTTGTGGTGCAGTGGTTAGAATGCAATATTGCAGGCAAACATCCTGGAGTTCGATCCTGACAGGACTCAAGATTGACTCAGTCTTCCCTTCTTCCCAGGTCAGTACAGTGAGGACCCAACTTGTTGGTAACAATATTTTGACATTTGTAAACTGCTCAGAGAATGCTGTAAACCACTCTGAAATAGTATGTAAGTCTAAGTGCTATTACTATTGAAATTAATAGGACTTAAGATAGTATGATTGGTTAGTGTTTATGCTTTCACTATTATGTTTTACGACAATTAAAATAAGTGTAGCACATAAATGTAAAGTTGTCTTTGGTTGTTGTTAGATCTTTATCTCTAACTTCCCCTCCTAACTAAAGGAACACATCATGTTCCTTATACATTTCTTATATACTACATTTTAACCTTAGATACAGAACAGTTCCTTGAAACTGTGCTTTAGTGGTAAGACTGATTTGTGTGTTCCATCCAGGTATCTATGCAAGTCATTGCATGTCTAAACATTGATCAATCACTCAGCTTGCAAATGCTTTCCTAGGCCCCTCACCTATTTATGTGGCTCCCACATACCCCTAATAGTAGAATATAGAATATAATATAGAATAATAGAGTTGGAAGGGACCTTGGAGGTCTTCTAGTCCAACCCCCTGCCTAGGCAGGAAACCTTCCACACTTCAGACAAGTGGTTATCTAACATCTTCTTAAAAACTCCCAGTGTTGGAGCATTCACAACTTCTGGAGGCAAGTTGTTCCACTGATT